>JASKGM010060733.1:0-14983 GCA_034509205.1 Ceratonia siliqua | reverse complement strand
ACTTATATTTTTTAACATGTATTTTAAATGTAAGTAATTTTTTTTAAAAAAAATAAGTATTTGGTGTTTGAAAATAATTAGGTAGAAGTAATTTTATTAAAAAATATATTTTACATTTGAACATAAAAATATAAAAATATTTTTATGTAAGTATAATTACGATAAATAACATATAAAAATATTTTTAAATAATTTATAAAATATTTCAGGGATATAATTGTCTAAAGAATTTTCTCTCTCTTATTTTAAGATATACTTCTTTTGGAAGTTACAAATAATGAATTTTAGAAAAAAATTGAATTTCTACTTATTTTTAAAAACAACATCCAAACAACAATAGAAGATTGCTTCTGCTTTTTTTTTTTTTTTAAATAATCTGCTTCTGGCCATATTAAGCGGATCCAAACTTAGACCCATAAGAAATTGTGAAGGTAAGTAGGATTTCTTTTTCATGATATTTCTCGCAATGAATAGCAATTTCAATCAAAGCCCACCACTGACCCACACTACAAATCCCCCCATGCAATCATTCCCAACTTGATGTAATTAAATTTGCTTTCCCTTTCATCCTATTAAATTTGATGTAATTAAATAAAAACCAATCATGGAATCCAATATTAAAGTTGAGAGCAGCCATGAATCATGATCTTACGCTATTGGATTGCCTCTCTTGCTAATCTCTCTCTTTTTCTTTTTTATTCAATCATGTATTTTATATCATCCAATTCCTATATCTTCATACATTTTGTCATATATAATATATTTTTTAAAATACTATATCATTTGTTGTTTTCTACTAAATAATAAATAACTGAATATAAAATATGTCAAAATATTGGTGGTCGGTGGACTTTCTATTGTTGGATTTTAGTGTCTTGCGAATCTCTTTGGGGTCAAGAAGTGTCTATCTGTTTTTTCAAGGTATCCTAATCTTACTAATGAATCCTCTCTTTGGGGTCATTCTTACAAATGTTGTTTTTGGTCAACATTAATGGGCCGCCATTGAAGAGCCCATTTGTGATTTACTTAATTACTATTTAGGACATGTAAAGAATGTGGGATAGTTTCGGCCCAAAAAGGATAGGATAATTTGTTTAGGCCGCTAAATGATGTTCAGAAAAATCATAATAAAGAGAGGATTTCTGAAAAGGTTAAGAAAAAAAAAGACAAGGTAAAATACTTATCCTCTCACTTTTGATTATTTTTAAAATAAAAACAGAGGCACAAATATCATGAAATAATTATCTCCTCACTTTCTTGTCGGCAATTCCCAAACTATGGCATTTCACTTTGCCCTCTGCTATAAAAAGGAAAAATGTGGGGATTTTTTTGGTGCATTATAAATTCGAACCTACGAGACGGGTCGTTTCCCACCGAAGAAAAAAAAAAAGGTAAAAGTAAAAGGGTGAGACAAAAAAGCAAAAGAAAAGGGAAGGGAAGAGAAGTCAACGAAGCAGTTGAGCACTGGACGATCGAGTTACCTGTGCCACGCTCGAACTGAAGCTAAGTCATAGGATTAGCCATGTCCGAAGAAGGTGGAAACCTGGGTTGTGTAGTGGTGGCCGTCGATGACAGCGAAGTGAGCATGAACGCATTGAGATGGGCGCTCCTTAACCTCAAGCTCCGATCCCCTTCACCCGATGCTACACCTGCTTCCTTCGTCATCCTCCACGTCCAATCCCCGCCCTCCATCGCCACCGGCCTTAATCCCGGTGCCATACCTTTCGGTGGACCCAGTTCAGTACACTTTCTCTTCTCCTCTTTTTTATTCATCCGATTGCTTTTGGTATTTATTTTGATTGAAGTTTGTGTTTTTATTGACGAAGATGATAACCGGCTTCACAATTGATCAGGTGACCTGGAAGTGCCCGCGTTCACTGCAGCGATTGAAGCTCACCAAAAGCGCATCACAGAGGCCATATTGGATCACGCTTTGGGAATTTGCTCCGAATTTAATGTAGATTTTCATTATAATTATTTCCGAGATAGATTTTACTTATGCATGTGCGATTTACTTTTTTTTTTTGTATAAATTTTTCTTAATGTTGAAAATTTTGATCATTGAGCAGTCAAATGTGTGTCCGTTACCTTGATACCTTGCAACGGGGTTCGTAATTGTTCATACAATCGTTCTGATGATATGAATAAAACCTTAAATGACTTCTGTTTTTTTTTTTTTTTTATTTACTACTGCAAACGTTCAATTCAAACCCATTGGAATAGTGGATTGACAGAGTATAGTAGGTTAATGTTTTTCTTGATTTCAAGGACTGCAGTCAATCTTACTTGACTTCACTGCCTCAAGATAGCATGTAATGCACAGCATCGAATATAGTCTCATTATCCTTTGAATTTCACCTTCGGCAGCCAGTGGCATAGAATGAAAAGTGGTTATATAAACCTAAAAAGAAATTACAACGAAAAACAACACTTTTTGGAGCAAGTGTTCCATTTCAAGTTATTCTTAGCTATGTTACAACATCCTAGAATTTTCGTACTTGTGTCAATAAAGGATTTATTTTTCTCTATCTATTGCAGGCGAATGTCAAGACCCATGTAGTTGTTGGAGACCCAAAGGAGAAGATTTGTGAAGCTGTACAGAATTTGCATGCTGATTTACTTGTGATGGGGTCCCGTGCATTTGGCCCTATAAAGAGGTACTAATTAACTAGTATAAAGTTTGTTAATAGCTGGAAAGTAACCCTCAAAAGACATATTATTGAGCTCTAAACTTTCATAGAACCTGCGAGGTCACTGATATTTTTTTATGTATTTTTGTTAATAATTAAAACCCACCCAGTTTTTATTGATTGCTTCTCACAATATCGGTTGAGAGTCTACCTTGCATTGGGCCCCGGCAGGAGGGGGATATGCTATTTTGACATGCCACACATAATGATTCTTGTTTTCTGTTAACAGGATGTTCCTGGGAAGTGTCAGCAACTTCTGCACCCACCATGCTCAATGCCCAGTCATCGTTATCAAGGGCAAGGAAACTGCCGACAAGATGAACTAGGTACACTTCTACTATGCTATCTTGATTCTTGATGAGAAACTCTAGCAGCATTTTCAATGTCTCAACTCCTATTTGGCTATGAGCATCACTAGGAATCTAGATAATATGGCATGGGAACGAAAGGCAGGAGAGCCCTAGCCATTTTTGAAGTTGGATTGTGAGTATGGCTTGAAATTAATAGGAATTTCTGTGAGGAGCAAAATGGAAAATTTTCATAAACTGATAAGTAATGATCAGAGTCATATATCAAATAAAACTAGGAAGCATAGACGGAAATGAGAAACTATTCTAGATATTTCTCACAATTGGTGCTTGAAAACAAGATCCATTATTTGGCTTATGTTTTGCCTGAGTTAGTTGTTCTTAGGTGTTTTATGTTTCTGACGGTTGTCTCCATTATTTCTGGAACTTTCCATTGTTACAGACTTACAGTGGAATGGTTGCCATCACTAACTACAAGGTGACAGGGTTTTGAAATAAAATTTTGTTTCATTTTCTGAATTCTGTAGGTGGGGTGCTATATTTGTGTTGCTGATGATGCATCCCTGCTTATGCTATTCATTAGGTCAGAAGATTTTTACGGCTTGGGATCTGTACGTTTTTGCTAGACCTGTGCTGTAGCTCAACCTCAATGCTTTTGTCTTTACGTTGTGAAGATTTTGCTGCAATTATGTATGCGCTTTGACATTTTGTGGACAATGCTGCTGTCATATGTGTGAAGAGTTGTTGCAGTTAAGAGTGCTTCTCAACTAGCTGTGCTGTGGTCACTTTAATAGTTTTTGCAGGGGTTGAAGAGTGGAGTTAGATTCCCCATGTTATTATACTCAACTTTTTGAAGAAATTATTTTTACATTGTTGCTGTAAGTTAATGTTGTATTATTATGGATATACTTTTACTGGTTATCTAATCGTAGTAGGATTTTATTGATTCCTTCCAGTGTTGCTTACCTTGGTGAGCCAGTCTCAGTTTTACTTATTACTGATGTTTCGTTCTTGGCTATGCCATTTCTTTCTGTTACTCACTTCAACTCAGGTGGTCGTTGCTGCACATGCTTGTTGCGTTTTCAGTTTCCACCTGGTCACTTATCAGTATACATTGATTAAGGATGTCATAACCGCAAAAGATCCAGTGGTCGGATAAAAATTTATATTCGGATTGGAACAGTGTTGGCTGCAGTATTGATCTGGGTAAAAATACGAGAGATGTTTCTTGTATTTTCATATACAAACTTAATAATTATTACACTAAAATTAGAAAATGCATGGTTATAATTAAGGACCAGTTTCTGATATGGAATAATTGACCCAATGACTTGTTGAAATATCAATCTTGGGCCAAATATAAAAAATGATATATTCTTATATTACGCATGTAATATTGCTTTAATAATTTGACTATATGAAAAAGAATAGAAAATTATGAAGATCCTTGAAACAAGAAGGAATTGGAGTGGTTTTTACCTTTGAGTTTCATCAGAAAATGTAGATAAATGGATTGTCAATTGTGCAATGTGCTTGAAACACAGGCATAACATAAGCTGACGATTAGTGCTACATTATGCTGAAGTGGGCATGAGCATTGTGAAGAACTCGTGAATATGTGGTGGCCATGGTGGGGCTCTTCAATAATAATTTGTACGAAATGAATGAATGGTCTCCCTCTTCCTAAAGTTCTTCAATAACAATGTAAGGAAAACTAGCAATCACCTTCCTTGGATTTTTAGCTATTAAGTCCGTGCCTGTTTTGCTTTTAAGTTTAACAGTGTAACCATTTTCTTGAACATGGAAGCATAAAAATAGTCTGATAAAAGGCAATAATTAGGGAAAATTTTATTCACAACTTGATAGGAAAGAGACGTGTGTTTCCACATAAAGTGCAAGAGATTGAAGGAAGTCGAATCAGAGGTAAAAATATTCACCAACTTGCATTTTTTTTCCTATTTATTAAATAAAAGATAATTTTATATGGTTGATCTCGTGAGGTTAGTGAATGCAAGTAGATCTATTTGCTAATTTGCATGTTGATGAACAGCTAGTGAGGCAGAAGCAGAACTAGAAAATGCATGGATTTTGATGGAAAATATCTCGAAGAGCCCGTGACCGACCGCATCTCGTGCTCGTCCCATGTATGGACAAAATTTATAGTGCTGTCCATTTCTAAACTCCAAACTGATCACGGGAGAGCTTTTCCCTTCAAACTTTTCCTTAACACTTATCCACATTTGCTTCTCAATTTCTCACAATACCCTCAATTAGTGTTTCAATCATTTCAGCCATAAAGCCTTCATCAAAACAAACCAGAGAATAGAATGAATTACAATGGGATACACTCACCCGATCACGTTGTCTAAGCAATTTAACCCACAATCTGTTAAAGTTTCTTTACTAATTAGGCACTGATATTTACACTTGCTCAAATGGTATGCCAATTGAACCGACAATGTATACCATCTCGATATTTGGGAAGATTTGGAGGGCAAACTTTTGACATTCTGGGCTCTACCAAATAACAACATTGTGGAACCAATACTGCTCAACTCCAAAATTCTCTTCGCTTTGCTTCATTGTCTTTTATGCGCAATTTGCAGCTAATCCTCTTTCCTTCGTCTCTCTGTCGGCATTCCCAACCTGTACTTTTCTTCTACTAATTTGGGGAAATTGGTCCACGTGGAAGCCAGCTCAGGTTGCATCATCATTGTTTTGTTTCTGCCTCCAATAATTCCAAGGTTAGTTTGGTAACTTAACAACTTCCAACGTTTCTACTACATATCTCCTGCCCAGCCATGCACTGCATACTACCACTCTACACCGCCTTACCCAGCTTCATCCCCACCAAGTCAACCGGACTGGGTCTCCGTCCGAGTCACGATTCGCTTCCACCAAAACCATGGATGTCAAGTTCACCACTGCCTTAATTCTTTTCTGTGCAATTTACCTATCCACCTCCATTGCCTTTGATCCCTGTGCTTCAAAACCAGACGACTCCGACCTCACTGTCATTCCCATCTATGGCAAATGCTCACCCTTCAACCCACCCAAAACTGACTCTTGGGTCAACACGGTCATGAATATGGCTTCTAAAGACCCAGCGCGAGTCAAGTACTTGTCCACCCTTGTGGCCCAGAAGTCTGTATCCACAGTCCCCATTGCTTCGGGCCAGGCCTTCAATATCGGTAGCTACGTGGTCCGGGCCAAACTCGGAACTCCGGGTCAACTATTGTTCTTGGTCCTAGACACCAGTAGCGATGAGGCCTGGGTCCCCTGCTCCGGCTGTATCGGGTGCTCCGCTACCACTTTCTCCCCCAATACTTCCACCAGTTACGGGTCATTGGATTGCTCCGTCCCACAGTGCAGTCATGTCCGTGGACTCTCGTGCCCCACCACCGGATCTGCTACTTGTTTGTTTAACCAATCGTACGCAGGTTCATCGTTCTCGGCTACGCTCGTGCAAGATTCTCTCAGATTAGCCACCGGTATCATTCCGAATTACGCTTTCGGCTGCATAAATGCCATCTCCGGCGCTTCAATTCCAGCCCAAGGGTTATTGGGTCTGGGTCGTGGACCCTTGTCTCTGCTTTCCCAATCCGGGTCAATGTACTCGGGTGTGTTTTCCTACTGCCTCCCCAGTTTCAAGTCCTACTACTTCTCCGGGTCACTCAAACTGGGACCAGTTGGTCAACCGAAGAGCATCCGGACTACCCCGCTTTTGCGAAACCCACACCGGCCATCTCTATACTACGTGAACCTGACCGGAGTGAGCGTGGGGCGCGTCCTCGTCCCTGTGCCCAGTGAGCTTCTGGCGTTTAACCCGTACACGGGAGCTGGAACCATCATAGATTCGGGTACGGTGATAACCAGATTTGTGGAACCTGTGTATAATGCTATCAGGGACGAGTTCAGGAAACAAGTGCAAGGGCCATTTTCGAGCTTGGGGGCATTTGACACGTGCTTCATTAAGACCTACGAGACATTGGCGCCGACAATTACATTCCACTTTACGGGGTTAGACTTGATGCTGCCATTGGAGAACAGCCTTATACATAGCAGCTCAGGTTCACTAGCTTGCTTGGCAATGGCGGCAGCACCCAATAACGTGAACTCAGTGTTGAATGTGATAGCCAACTTGCAGCAACAGAACCTTAGGATTTTGTTCGATACCGTCAATAATAAGGTTGGCATAGCCCGTGAGCTCTGTAACTAGGTTTTCCTTGTATTTTGTTAGAACGCACTCCCTCTCCCTCTCTCTTTCTCTGGTTTAAGTCTGTCTTCATTTGCTAGTGAATATGTTGGAAGTAACAGGAGGAAATATTTCTGATTCTTCAACTCAATGTATTTATCTCAATTGGCTTGCTCTCAATCACCAAATACACGTATTTATAATAAATTAGGCGGTACTTTAATATCTATTTACAAGAATCCTATTTAATGCATCATAAATAAATCATACTACTTTAAATAGATAAATTATAATATTTTAAATACATAACTAACCATTAAATTTAATTATCTAAAAACTCAAAAAAAAAAATAAACTTAGACATTTAAATAATTTTGAATTATTTATTTCAACATAATAAGCACTGTAGTTTTGGAACATATATTTGATGAAATATCTTATCTTTATGATCGTGACTTGACGAATTCAATGGGGGCAAGGGGATCCTTCCTCCTCCAATCCTGTAATGGTTTGTCTTGAAGTTGATAATTATATCTTGTGTTTGTAATTTGATAACTAAAACATACCTTGAGGTCGTACCTAATTCTCTTCGCTTGTAATTTGATAATTAGATATTTCTTCTATAGTTTGCTAACCCCTCCTCCAATCTCTTTACTTTACTTATATATTATACTTTTTAATTTGTAACAGTAATAGTAATAAGTAGATAAATAAAAAATATTTTTTTTATAAAAATTCTTTTTTTTTGTTGGTTTATTTTTTATAAAGTCTTAATAAATTTTTTTAATTATTTCTCTCCGATTCCTCTCTTAATTAATTTCTGAATCTGTCATTAACCACAAAGGAGAGAGTAACGATTGTTCAAATATAATATCAAAGGTGTTGCTTTTATTTGTTGTCGACTTGAAAAATCTTCAAGTTAAAAACTCAGCAAGGTGTTGAAGTTGTAGCGTAATTCTACACAATTCACCTTTTTTTTTTTAAATCAAGGCTGCGGAATTGACCATGTTTTGTTGGGCATAGCACCGGGCTTTGGTTTTAAAAAGCCGAAGAAACAAAGTTGATCGCTAAGCAGCATTAAGGAGAAACCATACAGGAGTGATTAGAGATTAATATTTCGGAAACTGCAAAATAGATAGAATATTCTGGGATTTGAAGGTTGAGAATGTGTAGTGCTTACATAGTCGTCGTCTTTTGGTTTTCAAATACCAAATAATAAATTAAGGCGATCTAAGCAGAAGTATTTAAGAAGAGAAATTTTGGAAATCCAAAATAGATTTGCAGTTAAACATTGAGGAGATCCACACTGTACTCTGAATGATGATCACCAAATTAAAGGGCTTTTTTTTTTTTTTTACGATTTTTATACATAAATCACCCCTCCAACCCTAACGAGTACATTCCTCCTTTGTAGCATCATGGTGGTCATTATTTATGATTCGACATAATTTCCATGAATAACATTGGTGTACATAAAGGAATTGTTAAACACACAAACCAGAAACTAAAACACAGAAAAAGAAAATTCAAACAGATCGTAACTCCTTGCTCGGTAAGATGTAAGATCACCTTTGCTCTCTCTCTTACTCTCTGAACTCTCAAGTCTTCCTCTTTATCTACGTACTCTCTCTGTCAAACACAAATTTAACATCTCAACTCTAACCCCACCACTGGTGCACAGCTACACCTTCGTCTCTTAACTTTCCATACAATGCTAAGCACTCCCAGTAAGCTCTTCGACTTCTCCAATGACCCTTGTTTCCTTCCTTCCGACCATGCCCTAACTGTGGTTTGCATTCCAAGAATAGCTCATCCACTAATCTTATAGCTTTACTCCTCACCATCTCTTCCACCACTTCAGCCTCTGCTTTCATCACCACGTACTCTTCGTCCTTCACATTCTTCCTTAGCCAATCTGACATTCCTATCTGGGACACCTCCTTCCCTGAGGACTCCTCTGCTACTGTCTCTATTTTGTATATCTCAAAATCCTTATTTCTTGTTGGGTAATGCCTCGAAAACCAATCAGTTCTGGTCCCTCCATCCTTCTCCGGCAAACCCACATCTATGAAAACCCGACGCGGGTAGCTCTCAAGAGAATCGCCCATCAAATCTGGGAGGTAACGGGTGCGCTTCAAATATCGGTTTGACTTCCCTGATGCTGATCGGGGTGGCTCCAACAGCACGTCTTCAAGTTTCAGCAATGCAGCTTTCTTTGCCTCTGATCCATACCCACATAGCTTTCTTTGCGTAGAGGACTTTGTTTCAGCAATGCTCGTTTTCCACATGGCCACCGCAATCAAATCAAACCGCCTCATATAGGCGATTTTGAAATTGGAAGGTTTGTAAAATGCCGCAGAGGGATTGTAGTTAAGCAAAACAGTGGCAACCCCGCCATTTTTTAGAGTCCTGTCAATGAATTGTGAAGCTGCAGGGAAGTTAAATGTGAAGATGAAGTCCACTGTTCCATCCAATACAGATCTCTGTTTCTCCAAATCATTCAAGGAAATGAGGTCCATGTTGTAATCAGTAAGGCTTTGAACCTCAATGAGGTTTCTTTCGTTGCCACTGCTAAGGAAAACTCCTTTCTGATGTGGTTTCTTCATGAGTCCTTCGTTGTTCAAGTCACGGAAGAAGAGGGACAAAAGGTGATCAAGGTCGACGGAATCAGAGATAAGATCAGCAGAATAGGACATGGGTTGGGTAAATGTCGAAGAATTAGAGCTTCTGACGAAGGTTGAGACCCATGGAAAGGAAGCTACAACCAAAGCCAAAAGCAACAGGCGATAAAAGATCTTCAAGATTTCGGAGTTAGGAAGCCGAATGATCAAATAATAGGCTTCTGGGTACAAAGAAAGTGGGCTACCAGGCAAGTTCCGGTATTCGTGATTTCGTTTTGCTCGGAAAGTAGCTGCGATGTCGACCGCCATATTTGACGGCCGAGCCATTAAAGAAACAGGGAGATAAAATTGTATGAAAGTGGTGGTTGGTAGCTGAACAATGCGGCAGAGATAGAAGAGAAAATCTCTGGGTAGACAGAGGAAGAAAAAGACAAACAGAGAGGGAGAGGGAGCTAGCGAGAGGAAGAAAGGATACTAGCGAGTGCAAAACCTGGCGGCGGTGTGATTTCCACCCACAAGGGCCAAGCGGTTACTTTGCAATCTAGACCACAAGAACATCAACTCCCTCATCCGCTGCACCTCCATTTATTGAATTTAGGACCCAGATCGACGATGGGTTAAAAATGTCGATCGCCAGACGTTCCTGTAGCGTCTTTTAGCGATGCATTTCGGTTGAACATCATATCATCATCATCGATGAGAATTCATGGAAGGAGGAGAGAGAGCTCTGCTAGTTTTTGCGCATACAAATTGGTTAAGTTCAAAGAGAGATCCAAAATTGGTGGGGGTGATGGGTGATGGGTGATGGGGATGAGACTGAAGGATTATATGGTAGAGAAATCGGAGGGGAGAGGGAAACAAATGGTTGGTGCCACGAAATTTGAGTTACACCATTCACTTGTTGCTAGCTAAGGCTTCTCCTTCTCTTTCACATGCATGCATTGTCATGTGCTGGAATTGGAAACGGAGGTTTGAGGTGGCCTTTTCTCTGCTCATTCTCGTTGCTAGTCACAGATTATCCGCTGCAAATGCGGGATTACTAACTCAATTTAGAAGTTTTACAGAGTATTTTGCATCCAAATTTGCTGAAATATATCAAACAGTTTTATTTTACAGTGTTTGTCTCTATCACCTACTCGCTTTGCACACTTCTTTTTATGTATTAATCGAACTGCACTAACCCATATATAGCACAATCCTAATTTCTGATCAATTCCTCTCTCCTGATAGTTGATACATGAAACTATATATGATTATTGGTCCGACGTGGTTTCTATTAATTTTTCCAGAATTTGAGCTTAAAATATGATTGTTATAAAATAGAAATTTAAAAGCGGTTCTAAGATTAAGTTTACATGATATTGGTTGTTTATAAAAAAGACTTGTACTTTGGTGTCTAATTAGCAATGGGTTTTCAATTTTTAATTCGTTAAACATTTTTATTATTATTAATTGTGTTGTCAGTTTCATTTATTTTCAATTTTAATTTATCCTTATGGTTTTTCTTGACATTACCCCTACAAATATTGGTAATCCATTGTTATGGGTGTCATCAATTAATATAGCTCTGCTTTGAGAGAACTATATAAGTTTTCTCAAATAGATTCAATCAATTTTTTATAATTATTTTTTGTCTTGTTTATTATTTCCTCCGTTTTAAATTATCTGTCGTTTTAGGAGCTTTATTTTGTTTCAAATTATTTGTCGTTTTACATTACCAATGAATCATTAATTGTTATTTTTTCAACATTACCCCTATTTATTATTATCTTCAATAGAGTAGTAACAATAATTTAAATTGAATGCAATAAGGGTAATTTAGTCAAGTACACTTATTTTTTACTAGAATTGAGACTATTTAATAACTACGTACCTTAATTCTTGTGTTATTATCTTAAACGACAGATAATTTAAAACGGATGAAGTAATTTTTAAACGATAACAATTAAAGTACATTCAAAATATGTATACTTAATTTATCAAACAAATCATGATCATTTAAAATAAATAAATAATCATATTATAAAAGAATTGGACCTGCGTAAATTTGGATATGAGATGGGGGTTTTAGCACGAGGGAGACACGAACAAGCTTGGTGAGAATTATAGTGCGTTTGGATCTTCTTTTTTGAGAGATAATGCATTTTATTCAAAATAAAAGACATTCTTTTAAAATATTGGGTGTTTGAATATCCTTTAAATAAAATAAGAAGTCGGAGGAGAAGGAAAAAATTAAGGATGTGTTTGGTTTGGGTATTTCCTGTTTTCATTTTCAATGAAAACAGAAAACAAGGGTGAAAACTTGTTTGGTTAAATATTTAGGAAACATTTTTTGGAAAACGTTTCCAAAATTTCCTAAAAACTTGAAAATAGCAAAAAGATGTTTTCAATAATTTTTATTGAAAATTTTGAAAATTGAAAACAGCCATTTTGAAAACACGGTGGCAGAATTGTAAATAAGTTGAAAATTTTTAAAAAGGCGGTGGCAATCTGGTAAATATTATGAAAACACATATTTGAATCAAACTTTTGATTCACGCTCTGGTATCTCGCTCACCATCTCTCCTGCTCGCGCGTTCTTCTTGGTAGTCGTCTTAGTTGGTCGCACAGGTATTGTGCAAGGATTTTGTTTCAAAGTTTTCTGGTAGGATGCGTTTTGTGGGTTTTCTACCTGTTTGTGTGCTTGTGATTTATGGGTCTCCCTTATTTGCTACAAGTTCTGGTTTTTGCAGTCTCATAAATCTATCAGAAAAATATAACTTAAGTTTCAAAGGTTTGACTATAATGTTAATATTTGACAAAGCAAATTTGACTCTGTTCTGGTTTGTGATTGAAGATTGTATAGTTCGGTATAGCCCTGTTTCTTTTGCTTTTTGAATTTAGAGAAGGAAACATGGCAGTCTTTTTGGTCACCTCAAACGCCATAAGAGTTGTGGAGGGTGGCTCTAGTTTGGTTGCTTTGATGAACTGGGGACGAAGGAGTTAATGTATAGAACATAGATGGTTTTGACCAGTGGGTTTTGAACCCTATATTATTACTTCATTAGTATGTTAAGGACCCCCAAAAGAAACCACCAAAAGCTACTCTGCTGGTGCCCAGTGGTTTTGGCCGCTCACAGAAGGGTGGCATGCCTTGAGCCCCTCTTTGGTCATACGTCATAAGGCCTGACCATTGGTTAACATTGGCTCTGAACCAATCATGACAATGGCCAACAACAACCCCATAATCACAAACCTCTTGTATGCTTCCATGCCTCTCTCTGCTAGCTCAAACTTCACTCTTCTTCCTTACTCTCATTGGATATTGTGGGGAGGAGAGTTAGCTAACCACTGGCTTATATAGAGAATGAACATATGGGGATGCATAATACATGTGGGGACGATGGACAGTGACACCACTGACATTGACACACAATAAAACTTAAAATGTCTATATAAGTATTGATGTATAAGGACTAGTTGGGGGAATGTCAAGGATATAATGGATATGGTATAGTGAAGTTAAGTGGGAAAGAGGAAGAATATGGAGTTTGCAAGGTAGGATAGAGAGATCTCGTGACAGAGGGAGGTGGCTGATTGTGAAGGATTTGAAGCTTTTAAAGAAAAAAAACCAATCCAGTTAGAATTTAATCCCAATTCAATACCATTTGCATACAGCATAGGGATTGATGAAACTGTACTTAAAGATTTAATCATTTCTTTGCAACCAAAGGCACAATAATGCTGCAAATATCATACAATACCAAAGTTTTACCCTCCTTCCTCCTTCAAAAGCTATAACAATCAGCCAGTAAATCTATTGATGCCAGAAAGTTCAAATAGTTTGTTACAACTAACTTTGTGAAGGATCATTGCCAAATAGATGGCCATATGTCTCAAAACTTAGAAAACACATCACAATTCACACATTTCATTCAAGAAATTTACCCCAAACTTGATGCATTGATTTCAACAGATGGTAAATAGTGTTTCAGGTGCTACCAGTCGTAAATGTTCCCATAAATATTTCTCTGAGCTCACTTAGTATATTGGAGACCTCACCTCAGTCTTGAGGGCAACATTTAACATGTGAAATATGTATAACTGAGAGGAATGGCATAACATACGAACCTGTTCACATTCTTTCCTAGTGAAGCATTAAACTATCCCACATTCCTTCCTAGTGAAGCAATCAGTTAAGCAAGTCAAAAGATGTGCCAGGATTTGGGCAAGGCCCTTATCTCAAGGAATGTCCTTTCTACCAACTACACTAGTTCAATATAATGCCAGACAGTCTAGTGTAGAAACTGGCTGTAAATACTAAATGCTAAACACTTTTTTTTAGACATCTGTAAATACTAGAATGAGGCCTTGTTGGACCTCACTTCCTTTTACCCCACGCCCAAAAGTCGGGTTGGGTTTGGCCATGTTGTGTTTAGACTTTAAGAGACAAAATCTATTTAAAAAAAAAAAGAACTTCCTTTATTTTTCTAATATGTCATCATAAAAAAATATTTTTAAATGATAATAAATTTTTTTATTATAAAAGAGAAATAATAATTACAAATCATATATTCATAACCATAACCAAAAACGTATACCTCTTAACACCTAGAAACCAATTAACGAAGTGATTATTCTATCCAAATTGTTAATGGCGCTTGTGTCCTACAATGCCATTATGCAACAGCGGCACCAAAAACATTTCTTTTATTCAAGCCTTCTAGCATTTGACAAATTTGTATGTTAATTATCACGCACATTTCTGTTTTTCTACTAAAAACTAGATTACTTTTACCAATTGCATGCTGAGAAGAAATTAACACAGTTAGAAGCCTAGAATAGTATAAACTTATAATATTGATGCGCAATGAAAATATTAATATTGCATTCAACTTATTCAGCTTACTTACTCTACATTTGAATGGTCATGGCGGGTACATTTAAGAACTTATTCAGCCTAACCTATATATATTTGCTGTAAATGATGTGTGTTTTATTAATGTCTTAAATGTATGATTAATATTTATGATATGAAGTCACTAGCATAAGATGGGAGGAAAATGTGAGAAAGGAGACAACCAAATGGAATGGTCAATCCAAAACACAAGATTATTCATTGACATAATCTATGATCGGGTGAAGAAGAAACAAATGCAAACATCAACTTTTAAACAATCAATTTGGGAA
>JASKGM010060712.1:0-17890 GCA_034509205.1 Ceratonia siliqua | reverse complement strand
GAGAAACTTGAGACTTCTCTGATCTGTCCTGATAATAAAGTGGTGGCCAAATAAGTAGGGTCGCCATTTCTGTACTGCGAACACTATGGCCATGAGTTCACGCTCGTATACAGAGCATCTTTTTGCTTTTTCTGAAAACTTCTGGCCGAGGTAAGCGATGGGGCGCCCCTCTTGCATGAGGATAGCACCAAGCCCGATCCCCGAAGCATCGGTTTCAAGTTCAAATGGCTTCGTGAAGTCTGACATGGCTAAAACAGGGGCTTTAGTCATAGCATCCTTCAATAGGTCAAAGGCTTGTTGTGCTTCCTTACTCCAAAGAAAATTGTCCTTCCTCAATAAGGATGTTAAGGGCTCGGCAATCCCTCCGTATCCCTTGATGAATTTCTGATAATAACCAGTGAGGCCTAGGAAACCTCGCACTCCCTTCACATCCTTAGGTACTGACCAATCTACCATTGCTGCAATCTTAGAAGGATCTGGCTGTACTCCTCCGGCTGAGATGATATGGCCCAAGTACTCTAATTTCTTCTGACCAAACAAGCATTTCTTTCGGTTAAGGGTGAGGGAATAATCCTTCAGTATCTGTAATGTCAGCTGGAGATGATGCACATGGGTTTGCACGTTCGGGCTGTATATCAGGATATCATCAAAGAACACCAGAATAAACTTCCTCAAGTGAGGTTGGAAGATTCGATTCATCAATGCCTGGAATGTAGATGGGGCATTGGTGAGGCCGAAAGGTATGGCGAGAAACTTATAGTGTCCCTCGTGTGTTCTAAAAGCAGTCTTATGTTCATCGCCTTCCTTAACACTGATTTGATGATATCCAGATTTCAAATCAAGCTTAGAAAAGATTGTGGCGCCTCCCAACTCATCCATTAACTCATCAATTACGGGAATAAGGAATTTGTCCGGAATAGTGATATGATTCAATGCCCTATAGTCAACACAGAACTGCCAGCTTCCATATTTCTTTTTGACTAACAGCACAGGGCTCCAAAATGGGCTTTTACTTGGTCGAATAACCCCAGCCCACAACATTTCCTTAACCAGTCTCTCAATCTCATTCTTCTGTGAGTAAGGATACCGATAGGGCCGTATGTTCGGGGGTTGAGCTCCATGTGTTAAAGTGATCTGATGATCCTGATCCCGTCTTGGAGGCAAGTCTACTGGGATGGTAAATAGGGAGGCGTAATTCTGTAAGACCCTCTCCAACTCTGTTGGGTAATCCTCCTCCTCTTGTACCTCCATTGATCCGAATTCCACTAAGTACCTTTCTCCTTGGTCAGGGATAGTTCGTAATAAGGCCTTCAAAGAAACTAGTGTCTTTGACAAAGACGGGTCGCCTTGCAAGCTAATTAGTCGTGTTCCAATGGTGAATTCCATTGTTAGCATCTTCAAGTCCATGCTTACCTTCCCCAAAGTGCTTAACCAGGCCACTCCTAATATCACATCAGCATCGCCCAACTCAAATAGAAAAAAAAAATTGAGTTATCCTAATCCCCTAAAGCTCTAATTCCACCTTCTTACATACTATATTTCCTTTCACCCTGTATCCATTCCCAACTGTAACTCCAAAATGGCCAGTACCGTCCAAGGGCAACTGCAATTTCTCAGTTATTTCTTGTGAAATGAAATTATGAGATGCTCCACTGTCCACCAAGACCATAACTTCTACCCCCTTAATTCTCCCTTTCAGTTTCATTGTGTTATGACTTGTCAGACCTACCAAGGAGTGCATAGAAATTTCCGTAGTCATGAATTCTCCTGCTTCCACTTCCTCAATAACCTTAGTCGTTCCTTGGATTGGTTCTGGTTCATCCCTTCTGTTTTCTGGTGGGTCAAAGCTTTCATCCAATATCAACAGCTGGAGTTGTCTATTCCGACAAATATGGTTAGGAGAGTAGCGTTCTTCACACCTAAAATAGAGGCCCAACTCCCTGCGCTTTCTTTCCTCTGCCTCAGACAGCCTACGAACGTTGCCATATCCTTTGTTAACACTGTTTCTTGTCTGCTCACTGCCCTCCGGCGGGTTAGCCGGTGGTTTCTGACCATCACCGGCCCGTCCCCCCCATTCCCGATGTGCGCCCAGTACCACCATTGCCCATCGCGTGCGTCGAGACTCCAAGAGCAACCCACGAACGCGTAGTCACTCTGGTTAAAGGACTCAGAGTATCGTGGTTTCAGGTTGTAGCCTCCCAGTATCCAGCCCGAGGTCTCCTTGCCTCCTTAGCCCGGTCCAGCATCCCGTTTTTCTCCTCTACCTTATGGGCTAGGTCCATCATATCTTCCAGGCTCATGGGTTGCCCCATTTTAGCTTTTGCCTTCACCTCCTCCTTTAGTCCATTCACAAATGTCCCCATGAGAAGTTCATCCGATGCGTCGAACAACGGTTCAGAAAGGAGCTCAAATTCTTCATGATATTCAGCTACGCTATTCATCTGCCGTAAGGCCACCAATTTCTCGTAGCTATCACCGGCCTAGGATGAATGAAATATGTCCATCAACTTTCCCTTGAACTCACACCATGAATGTACGGGCTGCCTCCTCTCAAGCCATTGATGCCAGTTAAGTGCTCTCCCCTCCAAACAAACTGCCACAGCCTCCATTCTTTCATTCTCCCTTACCCGGTTCATCTGAAAATACCTTTCCACTTTAAACAACCAACCCAAGGGGTATTCTCCTGAAAAAATGGGTAGTTCTAACCTATGAAATCTGTTCTCTCCATCTTCTCTGTTGAAGTTCCTCTCTATGTCACCTCCCCTCTCACTTATAAGAGAACCCTCCATAGATCCTGCCCTTCCAGGTCTACCTGCTGCCATATTAGCCTGAATTTCCTCCATGAACTCTCTCATTTCCAGCATGTGGACCTGAACCGAGTTCATGTTACGTCTCAGCTCCTCCATTCCTCCCTCCATCTGATCGATCCTTCCCTCCATCCTAGTGTTTACCATCTGTAAACTGATACCAAACTGATGGAACCCAAATAAAAGAAACAACAGGAATGTATCGATTGATAGAAATGTACTGTTTTATTGAATGAAACAGTGAGCTACACTCTGTGTTACACTAGAAACAGAAGCAAACAACACTAAACAAGGAAGAAAAATAGGGTTCCTCCCGAAACAGCCAAAAGACATTAAACACATTCTAATCCCAGCAGAAGCTAGGCCAACTAGCCATTAATAGAGGCTAGACTCCCCAATTCCAGTCACAACTTTCTTACCCCCCCCCTCTCAATGACCGTTTCCTTTCCTTTTAAATCCTCTTTCCCTTCCTTCACGCTGCCATGCAGCAGGCCCTCCACTCCAGCTGGTTCCACTACACCCCCATTACACGGATTGGCCTCCGCGTGTAGCTGGAAGTTACCCACTTGGTTTATGGCCTTTTGACCCCTTTCCCTTCTAGTGTACGTATTAATCATGTGGGGTCTATCAGATTCTTGCCACATCTGTCTAAATTAAAATTTCAGTGTAAATGTGCTGGTTTCATGATGCAGGAACATCTCCAAGACTCTGTTTTACGTTATCTGTCTGTGTTTTCACTGCTGTATGTGTTTTGTAAGTGTTTAGGTGATATGTGGGCTGCACGTGACCACTTTTGTAGCTTAGGATCAATCTGTCTTTTGTTATTGTATTTTCTTTATAGCTTAAGCTAGTCACGTGGCTTTCACGTGGGTTCCCTTTCTCTTGTGTATCATCTCCTTGTTTGACTGTAATAGCTAGATTTTAGGATATCTTTTATGGAATATCAGGGATTCCTCTCTGTCCAGTGGTTTCTTCATGTAAGAACCCTATTTTTGTCTCTTTCATTCTTTTGTTCTAGCTCTACTTTGGAATTTTGCGATCCTCCCTACCATCCCTACGTTAAGTGATATCAGGACCTTTGGAATGCAGTAACCTATCAGATATTGAAGTTGGTCTTGGGGTGAAGTGGTTAATTTGGTTGGTGCTTACATCCCTTAGCGATGATGATGAAGATTATATAGGTTCTATTATAGCCTCTTTAGTGAGTCTTTAGAAACGCGCATTACTTATTTGAATCGCTTTGTGCAAGTTGTTGGTTATTTTATTGGTCTTGCTCCCATTAGGCCGAAAGGTGTTATCAAATTAACAAGTCGAGTGACAAATTCAGGGAAGTGGTTTCAAGCTAGTGAAAGTGAAGGATCACCTATTGTGAAGTTGGATTTTTCTCTTAGGAAGCCCATAATATCAATGCCATGAAGGACAAACAGCCTTGACTTTTTGAGACTTGACATTGTTCATATAACTGTTAAGAACAACTCTGAATGGATTGGTGGACGTAAAGGTGAATTGAACTCAGTACACATGGAATCTGTTATCCTTACTCTTATATACTTGCATGGTAAATCTTTTGAAATGTGGATTTACCCATTGGTCTGTTCGCTGACTAGCTACTGTAATGAGATACTACTGAGATTGTGTCAAGATATTATATTGCCTAAGGCTGAAATTGCTGAGTTTCTTTCACCAAGTAATTTTGTCAATATCGCTGGAAGGAAGGATTTGAAGATTAATCTTCACAAATTAGTCTCTCTACAACTGCAAGAACATATTGGTACAGGGGTTCATAATCTGACCAACTCAATTCAAATGTTGTTGAATTGCCTTAATGAACTTCGTATATGTCATGTCATGGGAACTTTTATGCGATCAGAGCAAGAAAATTCCAAGAATTCAAAGACTTCAATTTATTACTCCAGACTCCAATCAACTCCAGCTACTAGCACAGTGTTAAGAGGGGAAGCCTGATACAGGAGCATCTCCAAGACTCTGTTTTACGTTATCTGTCTGTGTTTTCTCAGCTGTATGTGTTTTGTAAATGTTTAGGTGATCTGTGGGCTGCACGTGACCACTTTTGTAGCTTAGAATCAATCTGTCTTTTGTTATTATATTTTCTTTATAGCTTAAGCTAGTCACGTGGGTTCCCTTTCCCTAGTATATCTTCTCCTTGTTCGACTGTAATAGCTAGTTTTTAGCATATCTTTTATGAAATATCAGATTCCTCTCTGCCCAGTGGTTTCTTCACGTAAGAAACCTATTTCTGTCTCTTTTGTTCTTCTGTTCTAGCTCTACTTTGGAATATTGCAATCCTCCCTACTATCCCTGCGTTATTTCAGTACTAACTATTTATGAGTTGTATTTCATCTACCTTCAAGCTTAATTGGCTATCGCACAAGCTGGTAAGTCAGATATATACAAATTATCCTTGGACATTTACTAAACAGATTAGCCTTTTAAATTTTGTGGTTCAATATTCATTAATGCATGCCATGAAGCAGATTCAAATAGTGAACCAAGCCAATTTAAATTTTATTGTCATTACATCAGGAATGTGCAGTTTAGATTACACCTATTACTGCTAACCAAAGTAACCAAATTAAACTCTGTTTTCTTCATGTTTGACAAATAGCTCCTTCCATCTAAAATGTCACAAATGTATGAACACTAACTAATCATGCAATCGCCTAAAATCATAGAATTGAGAGAAATTTTACCTAGGAGCACATTTTTTGAATCAAGTTTCATCAAATCCCAACTGATTCCCTTTCCTTGCTTTGGTTTACTTCTTTGTGAATGGAAGGGACTATTTGTCACATGTTGGAAGTTCAAACAGCTTAATTGCCAAAATTGAAACCATATGTGTCTTTTGTTAGAAGGTTAAATTTGAAGCAATTATTGCAATTTGGCCTTTTCTTTTTTAGTTACTCTTGGAGGATTCTTATTGTCCTTTTGTACCTCTCTTCTTTCTCATGATGAATTCTTATTTTATCAAAAAACCATGAACATATGAAGAGAGTAATCTGTGGATATTTATTCGCCAAAAGTACTTTTTGTATTTGATATATATTTTTTATCATGCAGAAGGTCAATTGACAGGCCTGTATTAAGCATTAAGTGTCATTGTTAAAGTTTAGTGTCTTCCTGTCCTAATAGTACCCATTGAAAGGAATTTCTGGGTAATTTGTTTTGCCACTTATTTGTTACTACATCCCATAATTCACATCCTATTTAGTGATTTTTTTTGTTTTGTTTTTTTTTTTTTTTGGCATTTTTCATGTCCCAACACCCAACTTTTCTTGGCCTTCCTTTGTCTGTAATTGTTAAAAGAATCCAACTCAAACTTTTCATTAGAGAGGCTGAATCAGTATAAACATATGAGCACCACTTCAATTGCAAGGGATTTAACATTCTTTTTATTTGCAATCCCAACATCAAAAGGTTAACAACCCTTAAGAAATAAAACTATATGGACTGAACCAGAACGGTAGAACTAAAGCAATGGCATAGACTGCATAGTCTGATGGCTTGAGTCTAGGAATAGACAGAAATTAGCCTCTGATATCATGTTAAACATCAACTTAGAAGCATGCTAGATAGTGAAGAAGCCTATAATGTTTTTATTTTTTTGATGGAGGAGCACCACTTTTTATCAATGTGGGCTTCTTAACGAGATATTCTGTGCATTTATTTCTCTATAATTTCCTGAGTTAACATATAACTGTACCTACTCATAAATTCATCATGCAAGATCTTATGTATTATTAATTGGGAAAACATGGCTGTTTGGCATTATCATCAATCAAATTATTTTTTTCAAACTGCCATTTTTTATTCCATTGCTATTATTGCCTTGGTCTATGCTGCAACATATTTGGTTATGATTATCATGCTACCATCTCAATATTATTCACTTTACACTAAATATTCATTAGCATAATAATAACAACAGTCTTTTCCTCATAGTATGTCAAAGTTTGTATTCTTAAAATTGTTTATTCATCATTGCTCGTGCAGGTATATACCAACTGGAGTTCTATTTGATCTTTTATGTGTGGAGCCAGAAAGACCATGGAGTTTAACAGTAAGAACTTTCCAATGTTATCTTGGAAACCTCTTGATATAAGTAGATTGATCAGTTTGGTGATGTTTTGAAGCCCTTGAAGTGAAACATAGGGAGAAAGAAAAGTTCTCATTAAATTTTCATGTAGTCTGTATTGTAGCTTGTTCATATTACTTTTATTGATTTGGCTCATTCAAATGTAATCTGTATGAGCTGCCATTAAAATCTGAGATATGTTTAACTTGAAGAGCATGTCTTATATTGTTATTATCTGATGAATACAGCCATATATCCTATTGAGGCCGCATTTTGAATTTCTTCCCTCAATGGCTCTATCTACGTTCTCTATTATATAAATGTTGTTTATGCTTTTAGTACCTAGTTATAATGTCTTTTCTTTCCCAATTATAATAAAAGTGCTTGAATTGTAGTGGAGGGGAAATAAAAATAAAAGATAATAATAAATATGAACTTCTGTTGAACTTCCTAAGGATACTTGTGTGAAATTCAGACTGATTTACTACACATTATGGTAATGGACCTTATGAAAACCCTGCCTTCCTCATCCATATACAGCTAGTTTGCTAAACTAAATATCTCTGCCTTCTTTGCAGGTACACTTCAGAGGATATCCAAGTAATATATTGCTTCCCTGTGAAGATGAAGACAGTGTAAAGTGGAGCTTTATTAACTCATTGAAAGAGGTTAGTTGTGTAATTTTGTTTTTGGTGTGCGTATGGCGGTCATGTTTGATTACTAACATGGTATTATTATTATTATATGCCCTTTCAAGTTTAAAAGCATTATATACTACAATGACAAGAATGCACAAGTATTTGTTATATTAATCTTTGAATTGAACTCACTCAAGTCTTTTATATGGGTTATTGGCATAAGATGAGAAGGAAATTATTATGGCAAGGGGTAGGGTTATGTCAATCTTGTTATTAGTGTGCCATATGAGAGTAAATGAGCAAGCTAAGTTACATTCCAGGGTTAGACCGCAGTAGGGGAAGTGGGATTATGCCCTGAACATAATGTCAGCCTTTTGTTCTGAAAACTTGTGACGTATTCCAGTGAAGATATATTGCGAGATTTTAAGTGCTCTTATTTTTGCTAACTAAATTTTGCTATTGCTGCAGGCTGCATATATAATGAATGGGAATTGCAAGAATGTCATGAACATGTCACAAACTGATCAGGTGGAGCTCTGGCGCTCTGTTATAAATGGTATGTGTGCTAATTGCTAGATATTTAATGTTGGTACTTTTCTTTGTAAACTTTTTATTTTCTTTTCTTTGAGAAGTCCTTACAATGATTGGGGGTTCCATATGATGTTATCAAGTGACCACCTTTCATATAGTTTTTTAACCAAAATTTTCATCCTTGATCAATATGACCCTCTCAATTCTCATTGTAGATTAACGCTCGTGATAGATTTCCATATATAAGTGTGTGTCTGTGTGTCTTGCTTTCAACTTGATTTGACAATACTCAATAGGAGTTCAACAATATGCGAAACCTACATGATTAAGTCTAGCAAAATTTCGTTCCTATATCTCAAAAGGAATTTACCACAAGATGGGATTATCTTAACATTATCTTACATTAACCAGCTTTGCAGGGAATGATAAATTGACAGGCTTTGGATATTAAATTAGAGAACTGTTTCCTACATGTTGTGTGTACTCTAATGGGTATAATTTAGTTTGTCGCCATTTGCACATAGAATATGTTATATATGCAGCATTTTGAAGTATTGTTTAAGGCTAAAATCTATGTGTGCAGTTTAATAAATCTGAAGCTATGCTTGCATTTTCTCCTGTTTCACTGTTCAACACTAATTTCCATAGCAGGTAATTTGGAAGCTTATCAACGGGTGTCAGCTAAGCTTAAGCTTGGAACTTTTGAAGATGAATATATGGCAAATATCAAATCAAGCTTGGCAAAATATCAACAAAGTGCTGGGGAGACGGATGTTGCTGCACAAGTGAAGACAGGTGAGCAATATGAGGATAATATTTGTTGTATGATCCTTGTTGAAAGAGCTTTTTTTTCCCCCTTTATTAAAATAAAAAGCTTAGGAAGAATGAGTTATTGTCCTTAGCAAAAGGTACAGCAGTAATCACATTGAATACAAACAAAAGCATCAAAACAAGAGAGCTCCTGTTTCTATGCACGTCTATCAAGGGGACTCCTTGAAAGAAGCCAAGTGCTAAACACCAAGAGAGGTAATGAAAACAATCTGGCCGCAAAGCAAGTCTTTGGATAAATTTTTCCCTTAAAAATCGAAGCATTTGGCCAAAGCCAAAAATACCAAAGGACAGCCTACAAAGCATAATGACATAACACTACACCCTCCATACCGCGACCAAAGCCTCTGAACTTAGTAAGAAGATAACTCTCCAAGCTATGAGGGCATGCCTGGGATTCTTCTTACACACTAAAATGCCTACTCCAAGTGTAGCTAGCATCTGAGCAATGTAAAAATAAGTGTGTAGCTGTTTTTCTGCTAAAACAACATATCACACACATATAGGAGACAAGGTGTTGGTTTTTTTTTCCTTGCTTATTTTTGTCAACCCTCATGTACTGTGCCTCATGTTCAATTAGGTTAACTACAAGCATTAACAAAGTGTAATGCAAATTGGTATTGTATGACATATATAATTTTGTATTTATATATCTGCACTAGATGAAATGGTACTAAATCTTAGTTCCATGCAATAAATTTATATGTTACTGTGTTTGTTAGTAGTAAGTAATTAAGGAAGTCAGACAGCCCTTTAATCTGTTACTAAAAATATTCAATTTTGTTAGGTTAAAATGTAATTACCTCCCCTTTGGTTTGGACTAGTTGCACTTTGCTCCCTATGGTTCAAAATGTGCCACTTTACCTTTTTTGGTTGAGTCTGTTAGCTTAGTGCTTGAGCATTTTGCTGTCAAAATTTTAACGGTTTATGCATGTGCAAGGCATAGACATCACATAAGTCCCTTCAAAATCTCTTGCTTATTTGAGTGAAATCTCTAATTTCCAATTGGGTTTTGGGGGGAAATTACAAGACTTGCATTGAACACCCCGTGCAACACCAAGGATGGACATGCATCTTTGAAATAGAAGTGCGATTATCTTGTCTAAAATCTTATTTTTCTTGTACATGGATCTGCTTAAACATGGCTTGTCTTATTGCTCAAGATTCCATCTTTCTGAAAGAAGATCCTGTCGATTATTTGAAAATTTACATTTCCATCACACTCACCTGACCAGAAGAGCTCAAACCCAAAAGGAAAGCTAATGAAAGGAAAAGGTGAATAATATATTACTGTCAATAATTTGTCGGATATTGGTTTTCTTCAAGCTTCTTGTGGATTATAATTCTCACTGGTATTGGTGTTTTATGGTGATTGCTTTTATGGCCTTTGATAGATGGTTGGGTTTTATGACTTTTTCTTTTTAGGTTGGACTGTGACGTTGGCTACCATAGGATGATGAGATTAATTTGGTTTTAGAAGGGGCCCCAATCAGAGGGAAACATTAGGGCCTTATTCTATAATTCCCTAGACCTTACATTTAGTGTTAGATTTACTTGACCCAAAAATATTGAGACTATCAAATTTCGTGGTTTTTTTTTTTTTTAATTGGTTGAATCTTTGGCTTATTCTCTGTCTAGACCTGTCTTCTAAATATCTGTTTGCAAGTTGTTCTACTTCTAAAACTTCTTTTGGGTACATGCTTCCCGTAAACTCCCTGCCAGTCCTTTGGCATATTAGAACTTAAAACTTAGATCCACATAAACCTCTACCCATTCCTTTATCTACTTTCCCAAAGTCATTGGGGACACAAGTTACTTTATTTTTTCCTCTAAACATTATCAGCAGCATGCTGAGTCATATCATATGTACATGGTGTCACATGTGATTTTCTCTTTAACATGTAGTGTTTCAATCAATAAATATTGTCTTCTTATGTAGAACTCCAACTTGGTTGTATTTTGACATTGTTGACTTGAATTGGTGCCATATCTGTTCTTTTTCCCATTCATGTGCAACTCATTGTCTGTTGTTCACTACTATTTTGTTGTTAGGTAGAATTCCTGTTCGCTTGTATGCGTGGACTGTCAGTGCAGATTTTGATGATTTAGAAGATGCACCTCAAATTGATAGTTGGGACAAAGTCTCTTATATAAATCGACCTGTTGAAATTCATAAGGAAGAAGGTAAGCAATGACCTATAGGGGGTCCTCCTCTGTGATCCTTCAAAACTAAAATTGATTACCACCCATGCTTATGTCTGTTTTTTTATTTTTTAATATTGGAAAGTTGCAAGAGGGACAGTGGATTTTTATCTGACATAATAATCTTATCTGTCCAATTTTCCTCTTCAATGAGGAAAGAATTAGTAAAAATAGTTGATAGGCCTAAAATTGTTATTTGCAGCGGAGTTTCTCCATATGATATGTGGTGGGTTTGAAGGGCTATATTGTGTTGTGATTTTGATTTTACTTTCTTTGTTCTCTTGTATCTTGTTTTAGTGGATATTTTTACTGTCTTTGTGCACTTTTTCTGTTGGATAAAAGAAGAAATATTACTAGAGAAGAGAAGGAAGGTACCAGAGTAGAGGATAAAGGTATCCTCCTGAAGGGAAACCAAGAAATACAAAACCAGAACAAAGAAGAAAAGCATTTCATTTAAGCAAAGCTCACAATCTCTCTGCATGTCTAGCGAAGAAATCCTTCTAAAACAGCTGTGTTAGCTGAGCACCATAAATAGGCTAAGAAGACTACTTTATCCCATAATAGAGGCAACAGCAAAAAATTATCCTCGAAAACAAGCATTCCTCTCCAACAATAAGCTTCCAACAATTCTAAACATGGAACATTTTAAAGAGCCTCACTTTAGCTTTGATTCCATGGCTCCTTTACTCTTGGATATTATTCATCAAGGATGATGGGGGCCAGGGTAATAAATTTGTAGCTATGCTGCGTAGAGTATTCATCACATCTAGCAGCACAAGTGCATTGGTTATATCATGCAAATAGTAACAATTATTATCATTGCTACCATTATCTTTACCTTTTTACTCTACAATTGAGATGATGCAATGTATGTCTGCTTATATCTATTGCACAGCAGGTAAATACTTCAGCTTAAATGATGCGGTTAAAAGCCTTCTGCCTGAGTTTTTTCCAGAAAGCTCCTTTATTAGCGAGGGAGATACAATCAGCAACCAGAGTGCGGAAGAAGGGGGAGCATGTGATCCTGTGTCATCTTTCATCCCAGTTGAGAATGTTGAAATCAAGCTTGTTCGCATTCAAGGGATAGAGCCAAAACTGGAGATACCCTTTGCTTGGGTGGTGAACAACTTAACAAACCCCGAGCATTTTCTTCATATGTGTGTTTGCTTGAAAGTTTCAGAAGGCAGAACTGTGGAATAGGTGAAATTTCAATCATTGCATCAAGCATAATTAGGAATCTCAAAAGACGCTATTCTTTTGTACATAAATGTACAGAACTATTTATAGTTACATTCATTTCATAATTCGTTTACTCTTCCAATTTAGAGGTTGATATTTGTTAACAGATGAAATATCCTTTATTGTTTAATCCAATGAATTGGTACTGGTTCTCCATGGAAAAGTGGCTTTATTCCGTTTCTGATCTTTTTCCATCAGATGACTGGCTGAATGGCTGGTGGTCTGTGCAAAATTCTGTTTTCTATATCGAGCTGTCTATTAAGCATTAGGATACTCGAAAAAACAAGCTAACTCCAGTCTCCAGGATGTACTGAAATATGAACTCAGTGCTGAGTTAGATGTTCAACTTTGGTTCGGTATACTTGATGGATGTTTGAGGTTGGCACTGTATATTGGAGAGGCAAAACTGCTTTTAAGTTGAGTAATTTCAGAATGGTCTTATACGCAGAGTGAGAATGTCAATGGGTTTGGCTTCATATAAAGTGGCTCTTTTCATCCCTTTCCAATTTGAACATCACGTGCATAAGAATGGAGAGTTTATAATATGTTGGTTTAACAGCAGTCACTGTTTGCGCTTTGCATTTAGATTTTGGTGGTAATCGCGGACCTGTATTTATTTTGATTTTAATGACGTACAATTATGTTGAATCATAAGCTTTTGCTGCAAAAAATCTTACGTCAAAATCTAGAGAAAAAATATAGTATTATCGTTGCACCATACGATGACTACTTTAATTACATCATATAACATTTTTTACCTAAAGAAATATCATGAGTTATGACACAATTAAAACGATAGTTGTACAAGATCATAATAGTCGAAAGTTAATCGTTTTCTAAGAGTGGAGGGATTATAGTCCTCCCTAAGTTTTATTTTTTATATTATTATAATGTAATATTTATATAATTTTATTATATAAAAATAAAATTATTATAATATAGTCCCTCCTACAAAAATTATATAATTTTGTTCTCTTTAACCCTCAATAAAAATTGTTTTAGTCCATTCCTGTCGGTAGTACCATGTTTTTTTTTCCAAAATCTCAGGACAAGTCTATGCTGCCCAATGGCCTTATTGGGCATGCATGTCCAATGGACTTCGGCCAATAGAGAAGCGTGGCAGTGATTCCCCAAAGCTTTCAAATATTTACATTTTGACTCGTAGAAAAATTATAACTAGACTTATAATTCACATTTCTCCAATTACAAAGTACGAAATTGTTGAAAGAAAAAAAAAACAGAAAGATCTGATTCTTATATATAGTGTGTGGCAATATTTAGTCTTGTGATATATATATATTGAGAAATTAATTATAATATTTAGTCTTGCGATATGTATATTGAGAAATTAATTATAATATTTAATCTTGCAATAGATAACCAAATAAGATAACTATTAAAAGGCAAAAGAGAACCCATTTAGCTGGTACTGCCTCTTCAAGCGTACATCCCTCTTGTCTTTTCAGTATTTAACTCTTCATTTAAAAATTTTATGGAGCATCAAATTAATAACCACTATTTAAAATAAATATTTTTGTTTGATAATTTTTTTGAAAAAATGTGGATATTTATGGTTTAAATGTTTCAGTAATAGTTGTGTGTGAACGTTCGTTATTGTCACATGCAATGGATTTCAGGAACTTGTAGTTCAACAAAATCTATATAATTTTTTATTTTTTTTGTGGGTCAACATGTAATTTTCAAGACATTTAGGATTAAATTTTAATCTTTTCCGAGAAGTAATAGTGACCCTTAACTAGGTTATGGGTAATAAATCTCAATAGTTAGATTTGATAGACTCATCTAAAATACAAGGTAATTGTTATGCTATTCATGAGTAACAATACTTTATGGGTAATTGGTTTATTTTTCTAATACTTTTCTAAGAAATAATTTAAAAAAATTTCATAACACAATTATTTAAAAAAAATTAGAAAACAAACTAAAAAAAGAAATTATTTTTTTCAAATATTTTTAAGTTCATTTAAATTATTTCTTAAAATAAAAATTTTAAAAAAATTACTCATGGAATATCACTCATGATTAGCATAACAACCACCAAATTTAAATTTGAAATTTTCACAACAAATTTCTTTTGAAGCACACAAGAATAACTGGATAAGGTTGTAGTCTTGTAAAACCAAAAAAAAATTAAATAGATCAAATTTATAAGAGATAGGTTTAGTATATCAATGAACATATAAATATGTCATTTTATCCTACCTTACAGCACCAAAAATGGTGTTGTAACAATGCAACACATCCTCTTATCTTTTTTTTTTTTTTAATTTTTAGTATTAATTGATTGTTTTCTATATCATATATTTTTTTGAAAAATTTTTAAATTTCTTGTACTGTTTATTTAATGATTTTTTAAAAATTTTTTTTTTCTTAAGTGAAAAATTCCAGAAAAATATAAAAGCATTTCAAAAAAATTTCAAAAAAATATAATATAAAAAAAAAAGAGGTAAAACAGTGTGTTACATTGCCATGACAAAATGGTGCCAATAGAACGCTAGCAACCTTTGGGCTACATAAGGTTTCATGACAAAACCCCTCTCACATTGTTGCACCATCCAAGAAAAATAAAAAGGATGAGGTTGTTCTTTTGGACTTTTGGGCAAGCCCATTTGCATTAAGTAAAATAGATCATGTTTCATTAAGAGAATGGGGTTCTCTACAAGTGGAAACTTGAGGGATATCATGTTATATAAGTTCCTATTAAAATTATGATTGAAATGAAAATAAAAATGACAGATCTTTACTTCTATAGAAATTCTCAAATAAAAAAAAGTTTCAATGCTACTGAATTTTTTAAAATATTACCTTCTTTTTTTTTTTTTTACTTTTTCTCATTGATCTGTATATGCTGCAAATTATCCTTTCAGCTTGACAAAGCAAAATTACTAGAAGGTTAGAAAATAGTAACTGATTAACAAACTTGAGTACATCCCCTCACCTCACCCCACCTCTCCTTTTTTTTTCCCACAGAAGTAAGAAAACCAAGAATATATATCTGTCTATGCTTTATAGGAAGGAAATTGCAGGGGCAAGCTAGCAAAATTATAGAAATGGTCTAAAGAATTTGAAATCATATCATGTCTGGCTGCAGCAGACAACTCCACAGCCATGGATCCCACCAAGGACTCACTTGAGTACTGACAAGGGGATCATATAGACCAGCATGCAGTTAAGTACATGGCATAGCATATGGTGGATGCCTAAGCAGCTTTCTAGCATGTCCCCAATGCCCTGTCAATTGGGACAAGCTAATGTTTTGTAAGATCTTCCCTAGGCACGTGGCTGCGTAGCCTATACATTATCATTCATGTGTGTCATATGAGAATATTCACCTTTGGGTGAGTCCATGGAGAGTTTGAACTTGGTTAAACTCTCTCACCTCACCCCAAACATATAAGGGAATGAGTCGAATGGCAAACACTTCCTTTAATTTGAAACATACCCACATGCCCTGAGACGTCCCTTCTTTCGACATGTCACCTTCTGTCAATGTTCTCTACGATGAGGCCATTCACATGGTCCAGAACTTAAAATCCAAAGAAATTTCAGTCATTATGGTGCTAACAGGTCCAACTTCAAACAGATGGTGATTGAATTCTGATAAGTCCCTCAATCTCTTTCAATGTGCTTTTGCTGAACCTATTTTCTAGGTGGTATCCACAACAGAGGCGGAAAAGTAGGAAAAGAACAAACAAACACCATGCCAGAGTAAAACATAGTGCAAGAAGAAGAACCACTATATGTGATTGACATAAATATTCTCTTCTCTATTTGTGTTAGGCAGTGTTGGCTGATTCTTCTTGGCACTTCATCACCGATGACAATTAAATTCCAATAATTGCTGTGACTTATATATGCTGCGTCCATTTCAGAGACAAGTGGTCGAAACTACTCCACCATCTCTACCATCAACAAATAGCAACCTCTAAAGGAAGTAGAATATGGTAGCAGACAAGAGGCATGGGGTTAAGAAAGAGCAATTTGTTGGGTTGCTTGAGCTCTCAAATAAATGACAGGTTCTTGTCAAAGTTCTATGATGCGTTAGATAGATTAAGCATTAATTGAATCTTAAATAATTGAGATGAGGGTGGGTAAGAGTGAGACCAAGTGTATATATAGATCAAAAGGGAAGGAACAAGTTACCGTGCACTTTTAATGCCTCACTAAGTATGGAGTCTTTCATCTTAGTGGCTATGCTGGCATCAGTGGAAGCATTTTGATGAAAATGTCAAACTACTCCCTTGAACCAACAATGATTAGCCTAATTATTTGCAAAAACAACAGCATAGTACAGTCCTGCAATTTTGTTAGTGTAGTTTTCAGTCATGCTCTTTCAAATCTCTGAATCATTTCCTCTGCCAGACTTGTACTGCTTTCCAATTTTCTCTCTGTTGATGAGTCATATTCTGGTACCTAATTGATTTTGAACCTTGCAATCTTTTCATCATATCTCCTTCTGGGATAGTGTTAATTAGTGAATGTTTTATACTAAGAATGATAAGCCCTTTAAATTTTGAAGGCAACTGAAGCCTAACCCTTTCCGCTTTTTTTTTTTTCCTTCTAATTTTTCAAATAATGAAATGCAAAAGACCACCAACATATGGTCTAAATTGCTTCATATCTATTAGTAGAAAAAGAAGATAACTCACAAAGTCATGGCTTGTAGTGCTAAAGTGACCCATTACTAGAAACGGATCCAGAAATCACTTAAGACTATACATGAAACGGAGAATCAGACAAATTTAATAGGACCTCAAGAGATAAAGGAGAGGCCAACATAAAAAATTTATATAAAACTCTCTTGTTTTTCTACTTACTATCATTACTATTACAAATTAACAAGTATAATGATGTTAATTCTCATAAATCTCATAAAAGATATTATTATAAGACAGTCCCCTTCAATATAAGTTACAATTAGCTATAACCAAAGTTAAAAACATTTATCTTTTTAATATTTGTTTGACTCTGTTATAAAAATTTTCATGAAAACATTGGAGGAGGGGGCAAGGCCCTCCACTAGATCCGTGCATGGCCATTACACGCCTAGAAAGGAGAGTAGTTCGTGACCAACAAAATAGGAAGACTATACCTAATTAGAAATTTGATATCTGATTTAAAGAAGATTAGGGGTTTGGATTTCCTAAAGTTATTCAAGTGAGTCCCATCTTTTTTTATCTCTCACTAAAATTTATCTCTGAAGTATTAAGAATCTATTTTTAAAAGATTACACCTTGGAAAAGGGACAGAAGATCTAAGGGAGATGATGGGTATAGGCACGGGTATTGAGAAATTAATGAAAGAAAACCCAAGCTTGGATTGAGGGTGGAGCTTGGGATCCAAGCCTTGACTGCAATGTCTCTGAGACGGTGAGTGATCCCCATGAGGAGAGTGGACAAGGAGACAAGAAAGACATTGTGAGTGTCAAATAAATGGGGCATTGCCATGTCAAGAAATTTCAAGCCCATTCCGTAATGCCCAATGAGACAGAATGACCCATATCTTAGACTGCAGTCCTCTCCATGGGGGGG
>JASKGM010060691.1:0-17894 GCA_034509205.1 Ceratonia siliqua | reverse complement strand
TTGTATAAAATTGTATGAGTTATATACAACAAGTTGTTCTACCTCCTCAACTTATATAGTGTAATTTCCTATTAACTATCTTCAACTAAATACTTTTAATATATGGACATGTTTAGAAAATAATAGAGGGTTTAACCAAAATTATTAAGATAAAATAATGAAAAGTGAATATAAACTTTTTAATTTTAATTTAATTTTTTAGTTGGCCCATTGGGCAGGCCCAATAACCGTGGGCTACATCGGGCAAAGCTAAAAAAGCTAGGTGTTTTTTCGGGTCAATGTTTTGGTAACCCAACCCTATTATTTTTTGGGTTGGGTCAATTTTATCAGCTCTATATAGCACGTGAGAGGTAGCTAGCTTGGTTACTTAGATTCTCCTTTAAGGAGAGAAGAAGTCATTCTTTTTTGAAAGGAATGGCTTTTGTACTTTTTTAAGTTGTTTGTATCTTATTTTTTTTTAAAGGAAAAGGAGAAGGAGAAGTAAAATAAGAAATTGTGATTAAATAAAATAGAATTCTTATTTTGTAACTTCTCCTTTTAAGAGAAGTAGATTCATTTTTTTTGACTATTTTGTTCATCTGCTTATTATAGTTACATCTTTTTTTTATTATAATATCATAATTAAATTTTATTATAATTATAAAATTTAAATTTAATCAAGTATTTTTTTAATATAGTTATATTATTTTTTTATTAAGTTATTTTTTATTATGATTATTTTTACATAATTATTATTTTTAATCATGTATATATTTATTTTATTATTTTTAAATTATATATATAATTTTTATCTATTAAAAATTATTAATTTTAAATTCGTTGTGCATGTCATTTTTAGTAATTTTATCAACCAAAAGTCATTTTATAGTTTTGCAACCAAATACATTTTATGATTCAAAAGTTATTTTCATTTACTGCATTCAAACACAAAATAACTTCTCATTTTATTAAAATATATTCTTTTCTCATAATCAACTTCTCATTTTATAAAAATTATTCTTTTTAAAAAATATCCTAACATGCCCTTAATCATGTGTTCCCTTCGATGACTGTGATAGAAAACAGGAACTGTTGGATCAAATGCAAGTAAATACCAACCTTTGCTGCTAGCTATTTCAAAATTAAAGTTGAACGTCGAACAGGAAAATGTAAGTGAGAAATTTCTAGGTAATTAAATACTTTTTTATATAAAAAAACTAAATTAGTTTAATTATAAATAAATATGTTAAAATTAAATTTTATTACAAAAATACTTAGGCTGCGTTCGTTTCTCCTTTAAGGAGAAGATAAGTTCTTTTTTTTTAAAATAATAACTTCTGTAATTTTTTGAGCTATTCGTATCAGCTTCTTCTTGAAGGAGAAGGAGAAGTAAAATAAAAAATTGTGATTAAAGTAGAATTCTCATTTTGTAAATTCTTCTTCTAGGAGAAGTAGATTCATTTTTTCTCGACTATTTTATCCATCTGTTCATCATAATTACATCTTTTTTATTATAATATTATATTTAAATATTATTATAATTATAAAATTTAAATATAATCAAATATTTTTTTAATATAATTATATTATTTCTTTCATTAAATTATTTTTTATTATGATTATTTTTATATAATTATTATTATTTTAAAAATTATTATTTTTAATCATTTGTATATTAATTTTATTATTTTCAAATTAAATATATAGTTTTTATCTATTAAAAATTAAAAATTTTAAATTTCTTGTGCATGCCCATTTTAATAATTTTATCAACCAAAAGTCATTTTATAGTTTTACAGCCGAATACATTATCTGATTCAAAAGTCATTTTCATTTACTGTATCCGAACGCAAAACAACTTCTCATTCTACTAAAATACATTCTTTTTTTCAGAATCAACTTATCATTTTATAAAAGTCATTCTTTTTAAAGAACATCCGAACATACCCTTAATATACTTATATATAAAATTAACTAAATCTACAGTTTTTTTAGAAACTGAACTGTGAAACATTTTGGAGGCATACACAATAGAAATGGTCTCTAAATTACAATAAATGGATATATATTTTTATTTAAATTTAAACTCTTAAAGACAATAATCCTAAACCACATGCACATTGCTCCATAAATAGATATATGGTTATCCTTATCATAGTATCATTCATCGTACGTGATCCAACTCACGCATCAGCTACACATGTATATATGTATATGCTTTGACTTGTATTATATGGCCACATTCATTGTAGGTATTCATAAATCATAAATGATTTTTGCTTCCTTCTTTTGATTCTCTTCAAAGTTATATATATGCGTTTGAATGGTTTTAAAAGTGAAAACTTCTGTCTATATCTTACGCCACCAAACCCAAATTCACTTATTGAAAAGTCAATATCAAGTCGATCATATATGCATTTTTTTTAAATATACTTAGGTTTATACATTTTTTTTTTAATTGAATCAATCATAAATACATATATAAACATGTTAAGATAAATCTTAAATATATACCTCAAAACTCTCTAGAGTGTTACAATAGTGAATCTTCTAATTCTATTTCATATGTCATCCCTATTCATATATCACTGGCATGTTTTCCTTCTCTATGATTGACTATATATGATAAATATATTGCAAACTATAACATTGACACCTCAACTAAAAGTGGGAAGAGAACACAACAAAGTGTTCAAACAGTGTCATCAAATTAATATTTGGGGTTGTCTTCTACTGCCATCATCCTTAGCCCTTGCCGAGGGAGATGTACCGCATTTTGAGCAGTGATTAGAGGGCAATCACTATACAACCCCTATTTGCCACTATGCATACACCTCAACATGCTTCCACAAGTCCCAAATCTTGTATTATTGTTTTGATAATGACAAAGTGAACTTCAAATAATGAGGCCTCCTTCTTATTTTGATTTTTTGGATTCAAATTTTAGGATGAGTGTTTAAAAGAATTTATTTCCTTAAATACACAAAGTTAATATAAAGGATACGTCTTTAAAATTATTCAAAGATAAATTTAGTTTCAATTGACATGCAAACTGACTTAAGAATATTCTTCTCGTACGCCATCTTTCTTAAAATGAAATGTATATAGACTTTAATTCTTAGAGGTTGGGTTAGTAATAAAAGAAAATATGTAACGTGTAACTAAGCGACCCATCATAGTGTTAAATTTTATCAATTTTTTGAGTTTCTGTTGATCGAACCAAGAAGGGGAATAGCTTAAGTGCATGCGGCAAGTCTGATTATCAATTAAAATTGCAAAAGGAGAACTTAATGCCAAAGGTAGCAGACGGCTATAGTAAGTAAAATAATCATAAAAAAATATAAAACAAAAGGGTATCAAAAAGCTTAATAGTTAACACATGGTGGTGGTGGTCTCAAGCGAAAAAGAATCTCCCTTCTTTATTTCAATTACCCGGCGCAACAACCGGATGATCCATGTGCTTTCTCTTCCCCAACTCTGTATTTAAGCTTCACTTTTTTCTTCGTCTTGTTGAGTTGAGATTTCTTCATCACTAACATGGGGAACTGCTTGACAAACAACCAGATATCAGCACAAGAAGAGAAATATGAGCCACCAGTGGAACCAGTTGAGCAGATAATGACATCTTCATCGTTCAAGCTGGCTCCGGCAATGCCTGAAGAAAGCATGAAGAAGAAGAAGATGGTAAGGTTTAGATCACAGAAAGAAAATAGAGGTAGTAGAGGGAATCGTAGTGATTCTAGAAGTGGGTCTGTGAGGATAAGATTGGTGGTGAATCAAGAAGAGTTGCAGAGGATATTGAGCTATAAGAATGATACTGATGAGAAAACTTCACTGGAGCAATTACTAAGTGCTATGAAGTTGAGAGGAAGCAGAGTTTCTAGGGATGGAGAAGATGATGAGGGCATTAGTTCTTGGAGGCCAACTTTAGAAAGCATTCCAGAGGATCGGTCAATGAAGTAGTTTTTGTTATAAATTAACAATCCCTCTCTGCCTTTGATCTTGTAAACAATGGAAACTTTTTTTTTTTTTCATTTGATGTAGGAGTATGTATGGAGCTTCATGTTAATGAACTTGTTGCAGTAGAAATGTGAAAGGAAGCTTATGAATTGTGAGTTTTAGTTGGTTCATGGTTTCTATGTCTCTTGCGAATGACCTATTAATACATATTTAATCATCCAATCAAAACATGAATATTGATCTTGCCTGAAGATGGAAGAAAAGAAAAAGTTAGCGAGGCTTTGCTTCTGCAAACACCAATATTCATGTTCCAGACTTCCAGTGCCTTGATGTTCTGATTCGTTTCTATATAGGGCTTGGTGTTCATTTACCTTTTTCCATGAACGGAGTTAACTTATGTAAAATTTGAGATATAATGTCGGCCTAATTAATACTTACGAAAAGATATCGGGATATCGGGTGGTTAGTCGCAGATTGAGATATCGCTATAAGCTTTGATACTATATAAGTTTTGAGATGTAATATCGACCTAACTAATTATTACAAAAAAACCTTGTAATGTCAAATATGTCTATATTATTTACTTAATCAACTTACCTTGATGATGTGGAATTTTTTTCTGGACTTGTGTAGTTTTGACTTCCTACAACTTCAATGCATAATCTTGCTTTTGAAAATAAGACAGGATGTGTGGGAAGGTTAGGGACAAAAGTATATCATAAATATAACTTTCTATTGATTTCCAAGAGGAGTTTGATATATTTTGAGGTATTGAATCATTGGCTGGTAAAGAAAAACTGTGACCTATGACTTTGGCAGTGGCACTAATGGTGCAAATAGTGAATAAAGTCGCAAAAAATCAGACTAAGTTCAGAAGTTCTGTAGGTAATTTATTTAAAAACCAGTTTAGTCATCCAAAGATCTGTTAAAACTTGTAGATTTTTGTGTGTCCATTGTCGTGAGTCGTGACACAAGGATAACTCTATTTTCTTTGGTGTAACAAGTTGTAATTCTTATTCATTATTTGCTTTTTCTTTATATTTTTTGGTCAAACCATTCTCATTCTTTATATACTTATGTATTAATTTATAATTAACTTAATTTATAATTTACCTAAAATTTTCTTTTGATTGAATACCTTGGCTATATCTTTACTTCAACTTTAGTAATAATGGTTTTAGTTACTCTTCCTTTTCCTAGGAAATCGCTGTGTTCGGTTAAAATAATAAAGGGAAACATTATAGTGAAAATTAATTTGAAATATGGTAAGAAAACTAAGTGGATGATTATTAATATAATCTCACTAGTTTATCTTATGTTTTGTTTGAATATATTATGGTAAGAAAATACTATGGTTGATTGGAATAAAAAACAAATATTATAATGATTATGGATATGATGTTTTTCTTTCTCTATTGTTGCTTCTACCAAATAAAGGGACAAAAACAGCACTGCCTTCACTTTAAATGTACATGATTTTGGTCTTCATATGTAAGTGTTATCTTTTCTGCTTGGAAATTTAAAGGGTGGAGGGACTTGCCACTTACCAGAGATATGTCAAAAGAATATTCAATACACCTAGTTAATGGAGTGCCGAATGCCAGAGGCAATGTTCCCATCGGCTTATGCACAATTATTCCCATTGTTCAATGGGCACAATGGGAGGAAAACCTATGGGAGGAAAACCTAGAGTCAATGTACTCCCTGTTTAAATGCCTAATAAATAAAAGTGTCAAAAATATTGCGTCTCCCTCAAAAGGGAACTTTTCCTGTTCATTAAAAATTTATTCTCTCTCACATTTTACAACTTGAAAAGTGCGCAAACAGGGACAAAGGCCTGACTTTCCCATCAACCATGACTTCACTGCTTAATAAGGTTCCTTAAGACATATGGAAGTATGCCTCCGTGGTTAAAGTAAGCAAGTTCCACCTGAAAATAAGACTGTTACAACCTAAACCAAGAAAAAGTACTTAAGCAAGCTTTAGAACTGTTAAATTAATGGCTCAACACCAAACCAACCCTGATATCAGACCATGTTTGGCATCTGTAAACAATGATTATTTGATTATTACCTCAGTATCAAAGCGTACTGTGCAGGTGAATGATTTTCCAGTATCAGTTGTGACAGTGACGTCTTGGCCAGGCCTTATCTCACTAATATTACTTGGTAGATCAATTGTATAGCGTTCATGACCAGTCAATCCCAGAGTGTCTGCATCCTGGCCATGTTTGAAGCAAAGAGGGATAATGCCCATTCCTACCAAATTACTACGATGAATTCTCTCAAAACTTTTAGCTATCACTGCTTTGACTCCCTGTTGCAATGTAAAAGTCATCAGCCACATGAGAAATTTTAATTAACCTCTCTACCTGTTAAGGAAACCAAATAGAAAACTCAACTCCATCGCAGGCCATAATATATAAAGGAACTTACCAATAACATTGGACCCTTGGCAGCCCAATCTCTGGAACTTCCACTACCATATTCAGCTCCAGCCAGCACAATTGTGTCCTGCCCAGCAACCTTATATCTCTGAAAGAGAACCATTCCAGAGGATTAGAGATTTAACAGTGTTAAAATTAATGATAACCAATCACATTCTTTGGCATAATGGTAATTACAAGTTGTTTTGGAAAAAATTGTAATTGATGCACAATGGTACCCAGTGGATTTAGAACCATAATCATAGCCTGCACCATGTCCTCAAGAGGTGGTCACAGGACCCCAAGATAATGATGGTTCACTTGCCCATCTCATAATATCAAACATCACATTGCTAGCATTGTAAAGTTAATATTATCTAGACACATGCATAAAACAGAAAGATTCAAAACCTAGTCAACATCAAGTATAAGTTTTATCAAAATTTTATTTATAGAAGAGAGTGAACACTTTCTACCAGTTAATTTCAAGAGCATGATAAATAAAGACCACCAGTGAAAATATTATAGAACAAACAATGCTTTGCCACCAATTTTTTTATTAAAAGCAATAATAAATAATGCCCCATACTTGGGTAGAACATAACTCACCATTGCTACATCAAACACAGAGAGTTTCTCCCCAGTAGGAATGTGAACTGTTTTGGGGCCAACTTCTCCATTCAAGAGCTTGTTAACAAGGCGTATGTTGGCAAAAGTTCCCCTTGCCATCACCTCATCATTGCCACGACGACTTCCATAAGAATTGAAATCCTTGCGTTCCACCCCACGCTCGAGAAGGTATTTTGCAGCAGGACTGTCCTTGTGAATGCTTCCAGCTGGAGAAATGTGATCAGTAGTTATACTGTCACCAAAATTCAGCAGGCAATATGCATCCTTCACACCATGAGCTCCAGGAGGATCCATGGTCATGTGCTTGAAGTATGGAGGTTCATGAATATATGTAGAGTTGGGGTCCCATGAGTAAAGGGTGTTAGCAGGAACTTCTAGTTGATTCCACATAGGGTTGCCCTTGGTAATAGCCTCATATGTACATCGGAACATGTCAGGCAACACACTGGATTGGACAGCCTAAACATCAAGTCACCCAAAGTTAATTTTCCATACACACTGTTGATGCTTTAGACTCATTAAACCATATATTGGGCAAATTAGACATAATTTACCTCTACAATTTCTTCAGTAGATGGCCAGATATCTCTCAAGTAAACACTCTTGCCATCCTTCCCTGTCCCTATTGGCTCCTTTTCAAAGTCAATGTCAACCTGGAAATTTGACCAAAAGGTACCAATTCAAACTGGATCACGTTTCTGTGGACAAATATAGAGAATGCATGTTATGTAACTAGCATGTGTTACCCATGCTTGCAATTAGCCTCACGTCATTTAATTTCTGGTATGCCTTATTTACTTCCAATCAAGTCTTTGATATTAATTAGAGATACTTACTGTGCCAGCAAGAGCATAAGCAACAACTAGAGGGGGTGAGGCGAGGTAGTTAGCTCTTGTCAAGGGATGCACACGACCCTCAAAATTACGGTTCCCAGACAGCACAGCAGCAGCTACAATGTCTGAATGAGACCACATAGGGATTGCATCAGTAAGGCGTATATGAAGGTCTAAGAGGTTATCTAAAAGTATTAAACAAGACAATTTCGTGCAGGAATTGTACACAAATTATCTTCAGCTCTAGAAACTATATATATATAAATGTTACCATTTTCTGAGATGGCAGAAGCAACTGATTCATCCAACTCCCCAGAATTGCCAATACATGTTGTACAGCCAAAACCAACAATATTGAAACCCTGTTCATTAAGATATTTTTGCAGACCACTGCCACAAACAAGTTTTGAATAAGTAAACATTTTCCCTAAATTGCTCAGAAGGAAGTGATTACATTATGATATTAATATTCATATGAGGAACATAAAATACCTCTGAAGTAGATATTTTGTAACAACTCCAGAGCCTGGAGCAAGACTTGTTTTTACCCAAGGCTTGACCTGGCAATTAAAGTGAAGTCGTATCAAGAAAATAAAAGGAAAAACATAAAAGACATAGAATTTTCTCCTTCTAATCTTTCAACAAAAATTTTGTTCCCTTTTTCAGTCCCAGTAAAAGCTGACCATGCCAAAGTGAGTAGATAATTTTTCTTTTTTTTAAAGGAGAAGAGTTGCATGGTGTTTGAGTTATGATATGAATATACTGGTGCTTAACCTGCAAACCAAGATCATGAGCCTTTTTTGCAACAAGACCAGCCCCAAGCATAACACTTGGGTTTGATGTATTGGTGCAGCTTGTGATTGCTGCAATCACAACACTGCCATGCTTGAGCTCTGCTGGCTGCCCATGGAATTCAAATTTTGCCACTTTACCTTGTGCCTCTTTTGGTATAGCGAACCCCTGTATTAAAATAAAACATTAAAGCTGACAGATATAAACTGTGAAATCATGTTTTCTTCTTATAGGGCCAAACCAGAAGAAAAGGCTTTTATACTATCACAGTATCACTAACCTTAAACCCAACTTGGTTATCAAGACAGCCATGCCAATCAGCCTTCATTTCTTTCAAAGGCACGCGATCATGAGGTCTGAAGATAATAGCAGCTAATTTAAATTATCATATAGATATAAGATAGAAATTTCAGAGTTCAAATTTACAAAAAATGAAACGTGTGAATGCACACCATCACTTACCTCTTTGGTCCTGAGATACATGGTTCAACATCAGTAAGATTTAATACAAGATAGGATGAATAAACTCTCTCTTGTTGACGCTGAATTTATGGAAAATAAATTAGCAATCCATACTTCCAACATATAGACATTTTTTTTTTTTTCAAAAGAAGAATAAGAATTTAGATGGGGGCAAGCAGATAGAATATTCGAATAATATTACCTCATTATAGTCAACAAACATTTTGTTGGCCCTGAGATAAGCCTCTATCATGGCCACCTATATTTAGCCAAAATAAAAGTCAAAATTTTCTATAAGAATTTCACACCATAGGCAAATTAAAAAATGAGCTCATGTACAGTACTTACTGTCTCGTCACTTCTTCCAGTTAACTTGAGGTATTGTAATGTAACATGATCGACTGGGAAGAAGCCCATCGTGGCACCATATTCAGGAGACATGTTAGCAATAGTGGCCCTATCAGCTAATGATAATTCACCCATACCATCACCTAAAGAATAAAACCCATGAAAACTAGTAATTAGCTGGGAAAGATCAGCATAAGTTTAAAAAAGGAAGGGAAAAAAGAGTCCCTACAGTGCACCTCATTAGAACTTAATTACCATAGAATTCAACAAATTTCCCAACAACACCATGCTTCCTCAGAATTTGTGTCACAGTTAGAACTAAGTCAGTTGCTGTAACACCATTGCGCAACTTTCCAGATAACTTGAACCCAACAACACCAGGCAACACCATGCTCATAGGCTGTCAGTATCATAGCACACAGCATTAGGATCACTTACTTAAACTTCTTCACGTACACATTCCAGTATAAAGCAATTAACAATCAAATTTTAAAGAGTTCAGTATGCCATCAGCAGTCATTACTTCACATGTTTATACATTAAGATCAGAAGGTAATGTACCTGGCCAAGCATAGCTGCCTCTGCTTCAATACCTCCAACACCCCAGCCAGCAACTCCAAGTCCATCTATCATAGTTGTATGCGAATCAGTCCCAACCACACTGTCAGGATAGAGTAAGCCATCATTGTTGAAAACAACCCGTCCCAGATATTCAAGGTTGACCTGAAATTCAAGATATTACAAGTTCACAGTATCAACACACAGAAGCCCATAATTTAAATTCTATCAAGTCATTTTACATTTATACGTCCAAATTTACCTGGTGAACTATACCAGAACCAGGGGGAACAACGAGCATGTTGTGGAAAGCAGTAGACCCCCATTTAAGAAAACCAAATCTCTCCTTGTTTCTCTGGAACTCAAGCTCCATGTTGGCCTGCACTGCATTCTCTGACCTTGCTACATCAACTTGAACTGAATGATCAATGACAAGATCAACAGGAACCTGGCAATGATATATTTCTCAGAACAACTAGTATTATAACAACCTTAAAATATAGAGGATAAGATGCCTGGAGCTATAATAGTAAACTAGCTAAGTATCTTCACAAATAGCTTTCAGATGCTATGCATGACCCTCTTAGTTTCAGAACTCTTTAGCAGCTATCCAGTAAAGCAAGTGAAAATGATTCGATCTATAGATATAAACTATGAAGCACCAATACGGAACACAAGACACACACACGCACACATTAAAATATGAATGTTAGTAAAGATTCTACCATGAAATATAAAACTACATTCAATGTAATTGAAAAGGACTAAAGAGATCCATAGTATTATATATCATAAGGTTGTAAATTTTAAAATATGAATGATAGTAAAGATTCTACCATGAAATCTAAAACTACATTCAATGTAATTGAAAAGGACTAAAGAGATCCATAGTATTATATATCATAAGGTTGTAAATTTGCAACATCTTGGCATGTGTCATAACCAAGTCCTAAATTTTTAAACTTCCCATTCAATGAGCCTCCCCCCTAAAAAAAAAAGCATCATCCTATATTGTAAGCACCTTGCATTATTATTTCCAAGAAAATCTACTAATTATTAAACTATACCATGTACAATGAAGAAATTAGGAAAGAGCTCTTATGATTTCATCAAGATGGGGTTTCTAGTCTTACATCCGTTTTCTTTACTTTCTTTTTATCAACCATGTCCACTGCTTGTCCGAGCCAAAAAAAAAATCATCCTGATGCATAGGGACACGTGTAGGTGATGTGTCATGACAAAAACTGTGTCCAACAAGTGCCAAACACACCAACACACCTGAAAATAGGTGTGTTTGTACTTCATCGTGATAAAACTAAGTTTAAGTTACAGTTGAAAGTTGACTTTTGCTTCGAGTGTGTAATAAGATGGGGAAAAAATTGTTATGTCTAACAAATAAGATGTAATATTACAGACATAATTAAGATTTCAATTACATATGTCACTCCAAGATGTATAGTCAAAGTCTTGAAACCTTTTTGGTGACTGCCACCAATGACTTCACAGATAAAAAGTGATAAGAATGACTAGTACCAGAGGATTTATCTTATTAGAATCACTGCCAAGCTTATTCATAGCATCACGCATACAAGCTAGGTCAACAACGGCTGGGACTCCAGTAAAATCCTGGGAAATGAAAGGTCAAAAGAAGACATGTTACTTACTATCTCTCAGCCAAAATAACAACTATTACATTGTGTATATAAGTCAATGCATTACCTGCAGGAGAACACGAGCAGGCTTGAAAGGAATCTCAACTTGCTTTACAGAAGAGTTTTCCCAGTCAATAATCTTTTCCACATCTTCCTTGGTAACTTGGAAATTGTCACAATTGCGAATGGCAGATTCAAGGAGGACTCTGATAGAGTACGGTAACCTATCTATTATATAGATGGACACATGGAGTTAGTTAGAAATTGAACTAACTGAAAACGTGCAAAATTAGTTATTTTATATAAAAATAATAATTGCAAGCCAAGATAAGTTAATTACCAATCCTTGGATCATTTAAAGAAGGAAGGCTGTAGAACTTTCCAAACTCGCCACCCCCAGGCTTGGGGAGACTAGTCAAGTTTACCTTGAAAGGATTTCCAGGAGCTGGAAAGGATAGATGTCAAATAACCAACCAGAATAAAAATTTCGGCAACAGATAATCATAGCTTAACTACTAAGCCAGAAAACAAAGGGCATATGAAACGACACTTAGACAGAGAGTGCAGATTACATGATTACTGAGTGATTCCTTCAGCCAAACAAAACATATTTATATATCAATTTAGAAAACTGAATCAAGTTGGAATAAAAAGCAACCAAAATGGAATTTATACAGAAAATGGAAAATACAATGGAAATATACAAATTTTAGCTCAATCAATAGAACAAATTAGATTACAAAAAGTGGATTAGAGAATCAAATAAACACTCCATTCTCGGATCAACAGTCAAGTACCCATAGTAGCGATCTTGCGCTGGAACCTTTCAATCACGGGAGCTACGGCTGTGATCTGAGACCGAAGACTGACCGGAGACCTCCAATCGACGCCATGGCTCCACCGGGGGAGGGAGCAGCGGAATGATCGGATGGCAGAGGAGAAGCTGAGAGATCGGTATCCCCTGGAAGGAGGACGGACGAAGGTTCTAGAAAGAGAAGCAGAAGGAGCGAAAAGCTTAGCTCTGGTGGCTCTGAGGAGCGAAGAGGCTGAGGAAGAAGTGGGTATATACATGATAATCAAGCATTCATATGAAAAACGGCAGAGTGAGGATAAAGAGGTAGTAGCGGTGGCTTCTTCTGCAGCTATAAAAGAGAAGCCGGATGCAGTGGCTTGGGTCGGGGCTCGATAGCTCAGGTGTGAGGTTAAGGAAGTGACAAAATATGCATCTAATATACTTCAGGCTTCAGACTTCAGACTTCAGACAGTCCCGGCTCAGGTCTCGGTCCGTACTCTGTTTCTTGTTTGGACCCCAAACTCGGTCCTACTCCTACCTTGTTCCGGTTTCAACTCCGGACCTAGTGTCCGTTTCAAATATTTTTTTATAATAATTAAAAAAATTATTTTGTTTAAATAATCAAATTTTGTTTTTTTTAATATTTTGTCAAAATAAACAGGCCTTAAATGAAATCTCGATTTCAAAATTGGAAAATTAATAAAAAATAAGTTTTAGATAGTTCAATTTAAAAATAATTAATTGTTTAATAACCTTTTAAAATAAATAATTAACCTATTAATTTTTATCTTTAATAGTAAAAAAAATGAAAAAATATAAAAGATAAATAAGAAAGTAACTATTCAATCAATTAGAAATATAGAGATAAAATAATTTTGGAAACATAATTAAATGAATAAAAGAGAATTAAGATGATAATGTAAATCATTATAAAATTAGGCCTTGTAAATCATTACAATTAAAAGCACAAGAGTTAAGTTTAGTAATTCTAAATTTTGTGTTTGATTTGTTATTTAAAAGTATAATATCACTTCTTCTGTATATCAATTTTATAGAATTGAAAATAATTAATTAAAAGTTTTCTCAATTCTAAATTGAGCAATTGAGGCTTAAAATTAGAATTAACAAACAAAACTATACTAATTTTTAGATTCAGCTAATATAAATTATTCTATTTATATTTATCATTAGTATAGTTGGATATTCTGTAATTTTGATAAGGTATTCCAGCCGTATGATTCTTTTTATTTTTTTTACTTTCATCACAAACTTTTATTTCTTGTATAAAAGTTAAATGCAAAAATAACAACACTAAAGCTTTTTTTTCTCAAATATCAAATTGGCCCTGGTGACAATTCCAAACATTTTATTCTCCCTTTATTATATATTTATTTGATCAAAGTAAACTCCACCAAAAAAAGGTTGACTTTCATAGTGATGCTATTACCAAAATATTATATTTTATAAAAAAAATTGTGTTACATTATATTTGAATAATGTTTTATAATAATATCACATAATTTCATAAAATACATTTTTAAAATATAATATCTTAATATATTAAATAACAATAGTTAGTTTTCATTGGAGGGTGATGAAAGAAAAGAAAAGGAAAGGTAGTGCTAAAAAGGGACTGCTACCAATCTTAGACAAAGGGCTTGAAGGAAGATTGGACCACTTGAAGCTAAAAGCTAGTCCAATCCTAAATTCTTTTCTTCTTCTATCGTTCGTGAACCAATTGTATCCCAATGAAACCTAAGAGCAGAAGGAAAAGCTCCATGGCCTAAAGCTTAGGATCCGATGCCATTTAATTGTTTGTGAATTGGATAAGATATAGTTAAATTGTAATTATTTATTTATTTTTAAATAATTATAATACAAAATTTTTTTTATATATAATTAAAATAAAATATATTGTAATTATATAAAAGTAATTAAATTATCATAATTTAATCAATTACACTTCATCCCATTAACATGCAATGAATCTAAATCCCTAAGGTTAAAGGCAACTCTGCCTTCCCTCTTTTGACTCCAGCGCTAGTACTCATTTTGATTCTATCTTCCTATCGAGTTGAGCCCAGCACGGGGGCAACTAAGCCTTTTCCTTTTCGGATGAACCAATTGGAGAAGAAATTGACATGAGGCAGTCGAAGAAGCAGCTATTTATACATATAATTAACCCTCAAATATAAAATATAAATTAAGCTTTATATAGGATTGAAGATAACTGATTGCCATAAAATGAAAAAAATAATAATTTGTAACTCATCGTAAATCTAAATCTAAATTTAAAATATAAATATAACATAATACAGAAAATAATTGACAATGTTTCTACATTAAAGCAAACATGAACTCAGAGTTGAGGTGGCAAACTTTGAGGTCTAATGATACAGTTAATAATGATAAAGTTAGCAAAGTTTTATTTGTATGAATTTATTTTGAGAATAAATAATTTTTTTAAAAAGAATAAGTTATTCTTAATAAAAATTGTCTGTTTGTTTTAATTTTTTTAAAATAAAAATAAAAAATAAGAAATTTTTTTATTATGAAAGATTTTATTAAAAAAATTAATAAATGAGAAAAAATATTATTTTATTTATTTAATTTTTTTTAATTATTACATTTAAACATAAAATATTTTTTATTTTAAAAAAATTTTTATTTCTAAATATAAAATATAAAAGACATTCTCTAATAAATATAAATAAACAAGTTATAAATGTCAAAAAGAAGATAATAAATGCTAGAATGTATTGAGAAAGGATAATAAATGTGAGTGGTAAATATTTATACAGGGAATACGTATCATTATAAATATAATTGGAGAATTCTATCCCTTCTTATTTTTTAGGCTGTAGGATAAAAATAATGTATTTATTTTTTATTTTTTATATTTGGTTTTTTCAATTTTTTTATTTTTTAACATTATTTATTTATTTATTATGTTATATATATTTTTTTGAGAAACTTTTGAAATTTTATTTAATTTTTTACTTATGTATAAATAATATAAAAAATTATGAATAAATAATATAATAAATTTTAAAAAATATATAATATAATAAATTAATAATTAAAATTAATAAAAAATTTAAAAATTAATAAGTACAAACCTACCCTACAATCCTAAAATAGTACTGTAGGTAGTGGCCCAATATAATAAGTGGAGGGTGTACTTTGAGAATTATGAGATTTAAGTCATGGGCCGGATTGGACTGGCCAATATGGGCAATGCTAATAATATATATTTTTATACGATGACAATTATAAAATTTAAATATAATATATACAAATATTTTTTTACTACGATATAATTATTAAATTTAAATTAAAAAAGCTGTAAGAATTAATTTAAATCCCATTAAAATATTATTGCAAATTAATATATATTAGTTTCCATCCTTATGTCATTAATTATTTGGGCAACTTTAATATTTCTCATAGTTCATTTTTTTATTAATTTTTAATATTAATTGAATATTTTTTTAAAAAATTTTTAAGATTTTAAATTTTTTATACTATTCATTCATTATTTCATTAAATTTTATTTTTTTATAAGTAAAATATTTTAAAAAATTTTCAAAATTTTTTTTAAATATATTACATAAAAAAATTAATTAATAAAAAAATCTAAGATGGATCTAGACTTTTTCTAATTATTTATGCTTGTTTTAAATGTTATTTGCATGATGCTTGCATGGTGGACAAGGACGCGCGTCACTGTATCAATCTGAAAACCCTTTGGTTTTCAAAGGGTTTTCACTTTTCACGTCCCGCGCCTCACTCTCCTTTCAAACAAAACAAAAAACCGTCATCCTCACTCAACCATCTCTCTCATCCCTCCCTCCACTTCTTTCCCGCCTCTCTCTCATTCCTTAAAATCCCCAATCTCCCTCCTTCTCCATCCTCCATCTCCAATCTCTCTCTCTCATCTTCCTTTCTCATTCTTCGACTCTCTCTCTTTCCCTTCGCCATGAACAGGAGAAACAGAGCTGTTCCATCCAGGAGAGCCGAGCATTTTCACAAGTACCTTAAACCCGGTGCACTCGCCCGAATCCGAGACTCTCGAATCAGCGCTAGATCCCACCGGCTTAACGTGCTCTCCCAGATCTCTCCGCACTGCGCATCACCCCCGTCTTCCCCGCGTTCTAACGACGGTCAACCCCAGGTCAACATTGGTGAGGGTTTTCCTTGCTTTGTCGGGAGGATCTGTGGTCCACGGTGCCCGCAAAGGAAGAAGCTTGTGGCTGCCAAGTCTGTCTTGTTTATAAGCGCTAGTCCTTCCAATCCACCCCCGGATTCGCCTGATCTTATTATTGATTCTTTTAGCAATGACATTCTTGTTGCCAATTGAATGCGGTTGTTCAATCTGTTGAAAATTGAGTCAATTTTGATGTTGTAGAATGTACAGCAGTCTAGATGTGCAGATTGCCGTGTTTTCTTTCTTAGCACTTTGTTGAATTATGGGAAGAAAGTACTCAAATAGAACTCAAATTAATAATAAATGCAACCAAATTTCCAATTTTATGTAAATTATAGTGATTTCAATTCCGGTGTTGAAGCTAGTTTATTTGCAATTATTGGAATTGAATGCTCATTAGATTGGGTGATGTAATTCTGATAACAAAGGAAAGAGCTATCTCCAATTTTGATATGTTTTACAGTGTAGATCCTCAGAGGGCGCTTAGGAATGCAAAAGTACAGACAATTGCTTGGCTCTAACATTAACTTCTACATGTTTGATAGTTTGGTTATGAAGCATGTATGAGCTCATGAGATTGTTATTAACCTTTTCGTGACTAGTGCTCTTTTTGTTAATTGTGATCAAACTAATGCTCAATTTAGTACAGTTGCGTTTCGTATAATAATTGTTGTGTTAATTCTGCATTGAAGGTGTTTAGAATTTACTTATTTTGTCCCTAACTGGTGATCTTTCAGAGGATAATGCTTGTGCTTGTAATGCTGGCAAGAAAATTCATTTTTTTTTGCTTTATGTCTATCTAATCTTTTTCTAAGCATGATTTTCACCTCACTGGCGTATGAATTTTTCTTGGTAGCATTTGACTTGCTTATTTGAGTCCCTAATTGGTGATCTTAAAGAGGATAAGGCTTGTGCCTGTATTGCCGACAAGAAAATGCCCTATGACTTCTAGTATTTTAACTTAGACTTTGTCCTCTGTTTTGCTTTGGTGTTTATTTTATCTTTCTAAGCATGGTAGTCATTGGCATATGCATTTTTCCTGGTTACATACCTAGAGACGTTTAATGAAATAGACTGTTGAAAATACGCCATGGGCGTTAGATATGTGTGGCTTGCTCTCAATGTGGTTAAAGTATTCAACGTTTTGGCAACTCGGCAAGCTGAGTTTTTGAACAAACTAATTGTTCCTAGAGATAAGTAGAGAAGCTGACTAAAAATGTAGTCGCAGCTCAAGATACTTATCAAGGTTATTGTG
>JASKGM010060680.1:0-17894 GCA_034509205.1 Ceratonia siliqua | reverse complement strand
CGCCTGGTTCTGATCTCGCTTGCTTTTTTCCGCTTTCCTTGCGTTATTGTCTCGCTTCGTTCGTAACCTTCCTCTTCTACAGCAAGATCTCCTTCCATATTCGCTAACAGCCTCTCGTTCCTCTTCCCCCATTTGACAACCGTATCTCAGAATGTTCGGAGGATTCTCTGGAACCCCCTTAACTATAATAGATGCTTCAATACTAAAGAATGGGGATATATCGTTGGAAAAAAGCAGAAGAAAAGGATTTCACGGGCAGAAAGGCGAAGGGAAGTTCGGAAAAGCCTAGCAGACGGGGCTATCAACCCCTTTCTATTAAGACCTCGGCACCTTCCTTACCACCTCTAAAAAAAGAGTTCCCTATTTTTCAGAGGAAAGCTCCCAGGTTCCACATCTTAAAGAAGTGCATGACCAGATTGGAAGCACTGAGGTTCATTCGAAATGGGCCAACTCACCCAGCCATGATGCATGACAGAAGAGAGCGAGCACAAAATGGAGTTTCCCTCTTGGGCTTTCAAGTAAAGCTCACGTCCGGAAAGAATCTTTTTCAAGACTTTCTATCCTATGTTGAACTTTCTCTATATTTCCTTATTTTGGAATGTACTTGAAAGCCTTTTCTGGTAGACCTGGACATGGATAATAATAACTGGCGCGAAGTCTCTTTTCATCTAATATAATAGCTCTAATTGTGGGGGTATCTAAAAAATAAGATGCTCTCTCTCTCATCCACATCCAAATCTTTGTCAAGCTGGGCCCTGATGAGGGATGGGAATGGCTGAGTTTGATACATGCTGCCCTTTCGCCATACCTATAATAAGCAACTGGCCAACAATTGTATCGAGCTACAGGCCCTTCTCATAAGATGTTGTAAGCTACGGAAAATCTCCGACGAAGCTTAAAGCAGACATCAAGAGCTAAGAAGGGGGCCAACAAGCCCCTTTGAAGCAAATGCCTGTGAGAAGCTAATGCCTTAGAAGCTACAGGACACAGAAGCAGGCCTAAGCAGGACCTAAGAAGTGGATTGAATCTTTTCCAGTCTAGAGACTGGCAGATTACCTTCGAAACAAAGGATTTAAATATTCCTTCTGCTTTGGACAAGATAAGTGGACAGATGAGTTGAATAATACAGGGACATATAAGCTAGGCGAGGTTCCCCTTTGATATCTCCCAACCGTCAGGCTTTATTCAGAGGTGGGTCTTCTCGAAGACCGGCTTACTAAGCTTTTTCAGCAGGACAAAAAAGGCCTTTGGTTTGAATCGACTTCTTTTCTTATTCCTGGCGGAATTCGCTTTATTAGAGGTCTCCTACGCAGGCATAGGCATAGCATAGACTTTCTTGGAACATGGATCAAAAGCTAGCCCGAAAGCAGCTTACCCAGACTTCCCTTAGCGATTTGCCCCTAGCTCTATAATCGCCTTACGATGGGGCTGACTCTCGAAGGGGCGGCGAAGAAGGCTCAATTGCTGGGCTCTCGAGCCCTAGCTTACTAATACCCCGTACCCAATATTCCAAGGCCATGACCAACAGAAGAATTCAAAGCGCGAAAGAGGAAATAGAAAAAAGGCCTAGCGTTGAGGAGGGCTTATAGATAAAGCTTCCTTGTAAATAAGTTAGAATTAGAAGAAAGTCACGTTTCGGGCTAGCCTATGCTTACGCCTTTTCGTCTTCGTCCTGTAAGCCAGAATATCCTCTTACGTTTTGGCTCTTGAGCAGGGGGTTCCTCAAAGGGGGGCTGCAAAAGCAAAAGAGGATTATAAGACCACTAAGGTAAGTAAGATCCCGTCCTCAAGATTCTATTCTGATGTTACGATAAATCCCTCTACCCTATTGGTGAATCCCGAAGGAAGCTTCCCTGGTAGAGCTGCTATAAGATAAGCTCTTTTTCCATTTAGTTTAGAGAGAGTAGCTTTCCATGGTCTGGGTCTTCGGGGTCTGCTATTCCTTTCCTCTAATGAAAAAATGTAAAACCTATCGAACTTTAAAGATTTCTTGTGAATCAAGCCTTTGTGTCTTTGCTCGCCTAATATGGAATATCTCAATAATGTAGTAACTGATACATATGTTACTAAGGTCTGCTCTTCTCATCCTGGGGAGAATATAGCCTTACCATGTTCATGTGGTTCACCGCTCAATAAGGAAGCTCAAATCTGATTTCCGGAAAAGGCATTCGATCCCCTCGGTCTATCGGGTAATTCAGCAAGCATCAAAGCTATAGCTACATATTTCGCATATATAGTCTTAGTTCTTGCACTCTCGGAATCAGCTTCCCATCATGGTGTCTACTTGAATCTCTAGGGAAGAAATCAAAGTACAAATATTACTAAAAGAAGGTCTAAAACGATAGTCGTCTTTTCCTTCGCGAAGAGATCCGGGGTCATTGGATAGGGTGAAAGACTAGCTTCAGAATCACAGGTTCCTGGTTCAGATGCCGCTGTTACTGAGCTTATACTTATAGGACGTCCCAACGTGACAGCACAGGAGTGACTCCATTTGTCTTGACTTATGATCATGATGCCAAGTCTATCACCAATGACGTATCCCATCCAGTTATCCAACCAGACCTACTGAAAAGTAATCCAGCCACTTTACAATCTCATAAGATATTATTAGATCAGTGAACCTGGTGTGCCTAGCAAGAACAAGGTGATGTATATCTTTCTTATGTTATAGGAGCGAAAGCTTTCCAGACTTCCGGGTAGCTAAGGTTATCTCCGGAAGCAGTCTAAGGCCCTTGCTTGAGCTATGACTATCCGGGTAGGAGCGAAGAAGCTCTTTATCATGTTATAGGAGCGAACTCCCCACGGTTGGCGTACCACCTATAAGGAGAATCCACGCTATCCGATCTGGTCTACCCGTACTATCAGAAGTCGTGAGCGTTTGTACTTGCCTTCCTTCTGGGTGTACTGACTGGAGAGCTAAGCGTATCTCCCCGTACGTACCTATCGGTGTACCTATCCGTTTAACCTACTGAGCCTTGCCCTACTGTCCTAAGCGCTACTCATTCCAGGTAGTAGACCATGCTGTCCCCACCTAAGCTGTCTAACCCACCTACCTACTCTGGTCTAAGCAACCTAGTAGGAGGAGAACCAACTGAGCCTTTCGGAACTGTTTCAGTACTGACTTAGGAGCGAAGAAGCTCTAACGAATGTGAGAGGAGCGAAAGAAAGAACTACTAGTACACTTGCTCTTGAACTATCAGAAGACAGGAGATCAACTGGTATGTCTTTCCTTCCTCACAGGTCTACATCAAACAACAGATAATAACGAAACTAGGGTTTTTCTTCTTTGGGGGTTGATTCTCCTTCAGATGTTTGTCATAGTGGGAAGCCTTACTACAACCAAGTTCCTAGCTACATCGCTTAGCAACTACTGTAAGTCAATAAAGCTCAAGGAAGATAGCTCTGAACTACAATAGCTCTATCCCTTCTAGTTGTCATAGCTCTTGGAACTACTACAACTTCCATAGCTAACTCCAAGAAGACATAGCTCCAACCGGTGTGTCTCTTCTCTTTGGTAGCTACTGATTCTCCCTCTTCAGTGTGTCATCTAATGTCTTCTTTCCAACAACTCGTGTTATCTTATTAGAGAGTCTCAGAATACCTACGCAACGGGCAATCACTCATAACTGACGGAACTCTAATAGACTGACAGCAAGGAAAGAACTTCGAAGTATCGAAAAGGAAGGCTATCTATATGCTTGACACATGCATGTAGAAGACTTAGTTTGATAGGTCCGAAGTATAGGCATTTGTTTAGAACTCTGTGTTTTCCTGTAGCTTTCAAGGGTTATGAGGAGCTAGAGCTTAGTGTAAAGGTAGCTCCTTCTTTCTACTAGTAAGGTTGGAGTTCAGTCTGATCCTGTAGCTTGAAAGGCTTAGGAGTTCAGCTAAGTCAGAAGGTAGGGAATTCCACTAGCAAGTTCCGAGGTCAAGACTACTGTTAGGAGAATCAATCCACTCTAGGGTACCTTTCGAGGTAGTGTGAGTTGTCCCCGCCCTAGTAGCATCGGTCTATCTATCTGTGAACTCCTTCCCAACCCATGTAGTCTTGTCATACCTGCCTGTCCAAACCGGGCAGCTAAGCGACTTGCCTACTGCAGTCCTACCGACCTTGTCTTCCCCGACTGTCCGGAAGCGGTGAAGCAGTCTAATCCTTGCCTTGCTAGTCCTACAGTACCGTAGACGCAGCAGTAGACGATAGCCGGGGTTTTTCCCTTCTTCCTCCATAGGTGGCAGGACTGAACTTCGTGACAATAGCCCCCGTTTCCTGGTAGGAGCGATCTTGCCTTCTGGTTGGCTACTCTCCTATAGAAACTAGTCCTTTGGTTGGGTAAGCCGAGCCTTGAGTAGGTTAGGTCCGTAAGTAGGAATCGAAAGACAAGAACGGGCGCTGGTCCTTAAGTACTACCCTTGTAGTCTAGTCCCCTGTAGCTTCGGATAGGACCGTTGAACTGGCTTTCTCTTCTTCTTGCTAAGGTGCGGAACACCAACACAATCGATAAATAGAAAAGCAAATCAACTACGAAAATAGGAAGGTGTGAGCTAGCACCATAGGTATGGGTTTCAAGAGTGTAGTTGGAGTTCTTCCTCTTGTTATTCGTTGAACTTGGTATGTGAGACTCTCATATATGCTGATAGATCCAATGGGAGATTGCAGCTGATATGAGTTGCTTGAGTTGCAGTTATTGTAGTTACCCGAGCTGATGACTGAAACTCAGACGGGATAATCATGAGTTTGAAACCATTGATGATAGATAGTACATAGGAAGTGAAAAACATTCGTTAAACGAGCTATTTTCATAGTTGAATGACTTAGATTGCATAGCAGATTGGAGTTCAGAGTTAAAGAGTTCCAGTCATCTGAAAGTTGTTATCGAACAAGGGAGTTAGCGGTGGGTTCCTCCATTCCGTGCTTAGTCTTTCCTACCCTATCCTTGTAGGTCGTACTGTCCCTATGAGCTAGTCCTACGCGGGTAGATAGTACAAGTTGTACTTGGCTTTGTCGGCTTTTGCTTTCCCTGACCTAGTAGGCTTGGTAAGCGGTGGTGTTCTCCCCGGCCTGACTGGTTGTATTAACAGGTGAGTTAACCCCACCAGCACCACTTGAAAGAGCTATGGCATTCTCCTTGTTCTCTTATCCAATCCAGGATGCTAGGCACGCCAGGTGAACTACTCTAATAAGCTATTTCTTGTTGTATCCTTTCTTATTAGTTAGACTTCAATAGGAGAATCATAAGAAGAAGAATCAGAGAAAACACCTACTACTGGTCTCGCTCTATCGGTTTTCCCTTGTACCTGGGAGGGAATCGTTGATTTCGTCATCTCTTCTTGCTGTAAGTTGTTCATGAGCGTACACTTGCTTAGGTGGAGGTGAGCTACGAACAAAGGTAGGAAAGTCAAGAGAGCTATCTCTGAGTTCCTTGTAGCTAACCTAGCTCTATCGACAACCAGTTGTTAGAAAGCATCGAGAGCTTAGGGCAAGGGAGCTCAAGTAGGGGTGCGGGGAAAGCGCGAAACGGGATGGGAAAGCCCTCCGGTCTGACGACCTAACACCGCTTCGCTGAGTCCGCTTCTAAAGGGATGAAACCCTAACGACGGACCCGATGTTCTCGTCTAACCCCTAGGCGTAACTCGTAAAGGACCGAAAAGACCTTCAAAGCGGCTTGGCTCTAAACCCGCTTCTAAACCGGACCTAAGACCGCTTCCTCGGTGAGTACGCTTCAGACCTATAGGCATCTTCACCCGACCTTAGGTGTAGTGGAACCAACCACGCAGTCTCCGGCCAACCTAGCAAGTCCCTACTTAGTAGAAGGAAAGCGCTGCTCTTTCCTGGTAGTAGACCTTGTGGGGAGGGGTGCTATTTCCTTTCCTTCCTCCAACCAGATCGGTAAACCAACTCCCTGAAAGCTCCTAGCTACTGATAGCTTCTTAACAACTCTAAGTCAAAGGAGAGCGCAAGCTCTTTCTTATGTTATAGGAGTGAAACTGCTCTTTAGAATGTTATAGGAGTTAGATCGGAGAGATGCCCTCCAACTACAGTAGTGATCTTACTTCCTGTCCTTGTTGTAGGTGTTACCGTAGACGCAGTGTAGCTAGCGCTGGTCCTATAGTTGGAAGGTCTGGTTTGCCATTCCTTGCCAGTCCTACGCGCTCTTTCCTAGCAGTCGTACTTGCCATACTATCTTCCTATCGGTCTCCCTTGCCTTCTCTCTTTCTCTCCGGCCACGTACTTAGGCTTAGGTGTCTTGGCGAGGGTAGGGAACTGCTTTCTCTCTTTCTAAGCTCTGTGTTCTCCTGTTGCTTTCAAGGGGAATGGATCGACCCTAGCTTAGTGTAAAGGGCAGGCGTACGAACCAACAGTAGGTAGTGAGCGTTGCATACTTGCCAGTCCTAAGGTTATCTCCTACAGTAGTGATTTAACCACCTCTGGCCTACTACGACGGAGAACCAACTACTTAGGCCAACTACCTATAGGGAAGCTAACCATACTAGTAGGTCGTACTAGCAGTGGAGCTAACCTAACCATACTTGCTAGTTGTAAGCTTTCCTGCCCCTATCGGCTCCCCTTGTAGTCTAACCACAGTCCCAATGAGCGGAGCCCTTGTCTCTTGTCCTTGTTTTCTCCTTTCATCGGATTCAATCCCGTACCCCCCTTTTTGGTTCTTTCCTGGGCACATTGTCTTTGAAGCTTTGCTTTCCTCCTGCGGACAAGTAGCGAAGGAGTCCTTCCCCTGACCTTCAGATATGAATCCAAGTCTTGAAGATAACCCCCTTAGGGAGAAAGCAACGTTCGCCGAACCAGTTCGATAAAATGCAGACAATGCCGTCGTTCGGTGGGAGCAAGAAGTTGATGTACTGCCAACAGAATCCACAGAGGATCTTACTGGACGTACAGACAGGGAAACAAAACAACTAGGTTTTCAAAAAACCAGCGGAGCTTCCAACAACTGAAACTGACCATGACAATCCATTCACTAATCCTTTGGATAGGTCCCCTTTGGGAGCAGATGAACAGGTCTTGCAGAGCCTTACGTACGCTGTGAAACATACGATGAGCGATGGCCCTCGGTTCCTTTTTCATAGAGGGGAGACTATGGAAGTCCAACCCGGACCAAAGGATACCGGGTAACTCACCACATGGTAGCTCTTTAACTACGCGGTACCTACGGTGTGCCTCTTTAGTTCCAATATAGCCATTTCATTGTAAACTTCCGATCTGATACAATTCCTTTATTGCTACTCTTATTTCTTTTCTTCCAATAGAGACTGCAGGAGCTTCCTGGATAGCGTAGCCATTCCTTCTTGTTCATGTCCGGATAGTGGGCGAGACTTTATGATCATCCATTTTTATTGACTTCGCGTTCCGCGCTGGTTCTACATAGATAGGCCTGAGTTACGTGTGCTGGTGCGATATATGAAATGAAAGAAGCCGCACCTTTACGCGCTTGAGTGTTCGCCATCCCAAAGTTTTGAGAAGGGAGAGCTAATAAATAAGAAAATCACTTTATGTAATTGGCTGTATACGTGGTTCTATCGGTCCACCCGTCTAGCCAATCCATACCCGGTCTATTCTTATGTTATGTTGGTTAAATCCATTGGGAAATCCCCCAAGCAGAGACTCACTTGTATCTGCTGTCCTGGGGAGGAAAATCTCAGTAAATGTTGTAAATGAGAAAGCCCTGGTTTGGTACTGCTGTGTGATCTATCGAGAGGAGATGTCTTAAAGGCACGGAAAGGGGCCCTTCTATATTGATACCGACTGGCACTCGCCCGATCCCGCCTATCCTCTCTACAACTACATTAAGACCGAATTCTCTATGTACTGAGTTGACCCCCCATCTATATTAGGGAGTACCTCGTCCCCATCTCTGCCCTATTGAAAGGGCTGATGCCTCTTCCTCTTTTGGAGTCAATCGCTTATATAGTGTGTGATCGCGTAGAAGCCACTCCCTCCCCGTTCCTGGTCTTGAAGTAATACCTACTTTTTGTCATGGATTTCGATAGGTTCCCCTTTGAATATCTGACATATCTAAAAAGAAGCCGATGAGCTACGTTCGCGCTCCTCCCCGAGAGAAGCGCTCTCTCCCTCTCTTTTCTCCTAGGATTTTAGCTTTTATTCTTGTCTTTACCTTGGTCTCATATTCCAACTCCTATGATAGGTTCTCTGTGCAATGTTAACAGAAAACATACAGGAGTCACAGGCACTTGATTGAATCGAGTCTTTCCCATCTTGATTGGTCATCCCCTATCCGATGTTGGTCAGTCTCTTTTCTCTCGTGGGATTTTGCTTTGGTGCCAACCCATGGAATATGCCCCACTCTAGCATATAGGCTAGAGACAGACACTAGTATTACTCTAAAGGGTAACACATATGTTATAGTACTTTCCTTCCTCCGACTACCAACCCTTGTAGTCTAGTCATACCAGCCAGTCCTAAGGGGTGTATGCAGCTATTTCTGAGGCGATACTAAATCCCTTAGTCTCCGGCCAACCACCCTAGCAGTAAACCCACGTATCCGGTCGTAGGGATAGGAGCACGGGGTTAGGTCCTGAAGCAGTCCCATATGAGCTAAGCCAGTCCATAGGTCCTATAGTAGTGATCTAACCTAGCTGTCCCCAACTACGACGGAGAACCAACCACCTACGGCCAACCTATTAGGTCTAACCCATAGAGCCTTGCCTTGTAGGTCTGGAGCGATCCCTTCCCTACTGGTTGTCCTTATACGCCGGTGCAAGGTAGCTACCAACGGTTTCGTATACCACCAGAGCGAAAGAGCTAACGGAGGTCCTACTATCTACAGGTCTGGTTTCCCTTTCCAGGTAGTAGCGATCTTGTCTTGTCCTATCTGCCCTTGTAGGCTCCCCTAGTAGTCTAACCACCCGTATGAGCTCTCGACTTCTTTCTCTCCTTGTTCTCGTCTTGACCCAATGAAATGCAATTTTCTCAATTATATCAAATGGAATTTCAGAACTTGAACTTGGTCTTGTAGAAGAGAAAAAGTGTTCCCATCTTTTGCATCTATATGAAATGAAAAAAGTAGACTTTCAAGAGTTCGCTATGAAGGGAAATTGTCTTCCTAGATTTTCCATCTATATTCGATGGAAAAAGTGAAATCCAAAGATGTGGTTGATCAAGGCTCTTCAAGACCTCGAAGATAGACGAAAGACAAATACCGATATAGATGGCTCGTATCAAAGAGATGAAACAGATTAGAAGGGGGGGTTTCACTAATACAAATCTTTCATACGCTTAGTGGAAAGCAGCATCTTTCATGAAAGGCGGGTTTTTGGATCCCAAATAGGAGGATTCAGCGGTTGTGGTCAATGCAGAGGAAGGCCTTGCTTCAACTGCACCTGCCCTCTTTTTGCAAGCTGCCTACGTACCCTTTCGGGATCAAGTCAAACGTAGTTCTATAAAATGAGTCTCTATTACTTTGTATCCTGACTTAGGATCTTTTTTAAATAAAACGAGTTAGCACCGTTTCGGCGGAGATCTTTTACAACTTTAATGTAAATTTGGAGTTCTTCTCGGTCGGTGTCGCTGGAACTCAACCCCAACCTCTTTGTATCTTCTTCCTCTATTTCTGTTCGTGTTTCTTCAAAAAAATAAATAATGGCACTCTCCGGAGTTTCAAATGGTGAATTCTCAATCAACTTAGGTTGTTGAGTTAGCATGTGATGTACAATATAATAACATTCTTTTTTTTTTTCTCGAATTAGCAAATCCCTATTCTCGAAGTCCAGTAAACTGTTATACTCCCGTTGGGAGGGAGCTTTATTTAGGTTTTCCTTTATTTCGGACCAGTACTGGCCTTTTGGTTTATCGAGTAGAAATATTGAGTTTTGTGTTTCAAGCATTGTTATTCTATTTTTAATTGAGGCTTCAAAGCTAAAATCTGGATGAATATGAATTGGCCAAGGCTCTGATATGACTTGGATAGCGAATGAATCGTCTGTACTGGGAGAAGAGGGTGCAGGGCTTGAAGGCAAGACTGAAAACCAACCTATACTGAAAATAAGAAAAGAACTAAAAAAAAGACCTAATCGGGCAAGTAAATAGGTACGAAAAAAATAACAAAAAATGTAAATGGAAATGATAATCAAAATATTAATTATTAATTTGATCGATTTGTTTTGAATGGATCGACCATATAACCGAAAAAGCAAAATTAGTACAAAGAGAAGGGTTGCAAAAAGAATGAGATTGTGGCTCGTGCTCATCATCTCCACCCCTTCAGATCCTAGAAAACGTACGATGAAAATGGCAGTTAATGTACCTAGTACCCGAAAGAGTACAGGTGCAAATTTTTATATCATTACCGAAATCGGATTTCCTTTTCGTGCCATATGTACTTCTCCTTCTTTCCCGTCTTTTTCCCCTTTTTTCTTCCCGGTCCAATATTTGTGCTCGAAGATCTTCCTTTCCTACCCAGTCCAAACCGGTCCTAAGCGCTGCTCATGGATGGTAGTCTACCTTGCCTTCCTTCTTTCCTTGCCCGTACCAACCACTCTAGCAGTCCTACCTAAGAGCCGAACCTCTAAATGCCAAGACGATCAATAATAAAGAGAAAGTAGTTCTTTTGCTTTTTCTTTGGTGTGAGTAGACGATAAAAAGGAGCTTAGATGCCATATAACTACCAGCCTAGGCTAGCTACATAGCTCTGTTACAACTTACAGGCAATAGAGCATATCAAGTCAAACTCATCAGTCCCTAGGTCAAATCTATGTTGCGGAACACTTGTCCAACCTTTTGGCCGCTTTGATAACTAGTGTATCGATCGCTGGGGAGACTAGACGGGTGGTTCTCCTAATAGGTTGGCAGAAGTGAGACTACTTGGTTCACTTCTTATTTATGCTATTATTGGATCGATCATAAAGAGGAAACCAACAATGAAGAAAGGAAAGTAGTATACACTATACCACTTTCCTTTCATACTATCTGTGTGAACCTTCAACCATCAATAGAAGAACCACAGAAAGGGGCCCCTTATCCCCAACTTCCAACCTTGGTAGTAGAGTTTAGTTCCTCGCTCCCTTGCTTAACTCTCTTTCCTAACCTTTCTCCAACCTACGATCGTCTAGCTACCCTTGCTCTTTGGTCAGCTTGACCGAGAGGATACCTCTTCCTTTTCTCCAACTACTCCAAGTAAATGTCTTCTATAGATCTCTTCAATCCTCGAATCGGTCTATCGACACATACGAAAAACATTCCTGGGGCCCGACTTTCAAAAGGAGTTACCTTTCTCTTCGAAGGGATTCTAGTTCTTTTAAAGAGCTGCCCTCCAGTGATTAGCTCAGGTGGTGCCGACTGAATAGGTCGGCCGGTCCCTTGCTTACTGGTGTGAGTTAGACAAAGAAGTACGCTACTAGGCCAAGACACCGGGGGTAAGGCAAGTGTTCTCTCTCTTCGACTTTTTAGTAGTTTGTTTTTCAGAAACCGGCTAACTTGCTAAGAGTTAGGAGTACTGAACAAGCGAGTCATCGTGGAGGGGAAAGAACTCGCGTAGCCTTTGTTTCACAGGCTGGCAGTTTGGCTTTCTTTCTGGACGTCGGATTCTAGATTGCCAGAAGGTTCCAACCCGTTTAGAATGAACCGTAGCCAAAGATCCATTTGCCAACCCAGGGCTCCATTGCTTCTTGGTTTACCTCTTGAATCAAGGTCATTTTCTACGAAGAAGGCCGGAAGCTTTGCGAAAAACATTCTAGCTTGTCCTTCTTGATTCCACTGCGGGGCTAACAACCGATGCCAGAAGGATTTGGCGATGGCTGTAGGACGTGTTTCGTTTCTACTTGGTGGCGTGGCTTACTCTGATTCCAAAGGCGACCAGCTTTCAATACTCAACTCTTCGTCTCGGTCTCGACCTATCTGCGAAAGAGTACTCAGGTGCTAAAAACTTGACTGCTTCACTCTGGGCTTGGGCTGTCCGTACTGGTCTCTCTCCGGAGAGCCCTTTCAATTTGACATATCAGCTTCAGAAGATTCAATTCTCTCATTCTTGGCACAGAAGAATGAGGGGGAGTAGGAACTTCGTACCCTAAGTCGCCTTCTTAAGGGGCAATAAAGAAATGAGACTCGAATTGAGTTGATGTCTTTGTGCCTGTATTTCACAGCGATCAAGCCTAGGCTCTGTTACCGAAGGTCCGAAGGAGGCAGGAGATTTGATCAAAGACATGTGATCGATACCATTTCTCAAAGCAAAGGTCGGATTGAAAAATGGTTGCCTTGTCATAGTTTTCATTCTATTATTTACCGCTCTTTAGACAGGTCTTGTCCGAATTAGTTCTAAATCATCTGTTGGACTTAGGCAAGCACCGATCAGAGGTCATGCGTCTGACCACAACTCCATGGCGTATTTCGATGGCTCCAGTACGAAAGGTAGCGCTTCTATCTATATAGCATAGCTGAAAGCGGACAAAAAAAGCTGTTCCCATAGCCTTTAGTAGGCTTAGCTTAGCCTCTTTCTCGTACTATCTTTCTATATGATAATATCACCAGTGGACAGCGAACAAAAAAGAAAGATGCCACACTAAGAAAGCAATCCAATCAGTGCGGTCAGTCCAGTCAAGGACTTGACTTCGGTCGTAGGTTTCAAGTCAAGTCTTGAAGAGCCTATCCTAGATGCACGAATGAGGATCCGAAAGAGAAGAAAGAACCAGAAGACTAGACCCCAACTCCTTCTCCCCCTGAGGAGCAGTTTATGAAACATCAATCCCCAGTAAACTGGCTTGAAGCTGGTGATCAAAACACTAGCTATTTTCACAGAGTTGTCAAAGCCAAAGCAGCTAAGAGCAGAACTCTATCACCTCTGCTACAGGGTCCGAATCCGAAGAGATCAGATCATTGCTAAGCCATTTTCTCACTGATGAGCAAGGATCTGCACTGGTGGCTCTTATGACGGCTGATGATGTGAAGAAGACAATCGCAAACAAATAAGGCACAAGGATGGATGGTTTTGACTGCGGAATTCTTTCAATCCATCTGGAGCATTGTGGGGAAAAGAGTTACCAAAGCTATCCTTAAATTCTTCTCTTCCTTCAAGCCCACAGCCTGCCAGCCGATTATCTTCAATGTGAATGTGCCATCGGGAAAATTGGAATACAATCTAGAGGATCTGGTCGAATGGTAGAAGACGGTACCCTTAGAGGGTATTTTTCCCTATCTTTTTCAGTGCACGAATTGGAATAGAAATTAGCTTTAAAGGAAGCAAGAAGGATGTATGCTTTAAGGAAAGGGTTGAATCAAAGCATGGTTGAGAAGGTTGGAGTGCAATACTGGTTCACGGATTGGGTCAATGCCACCAGTCTGTTCACCAACAATGGAGATTTGATTAGCTTACTTGTTCGGAAGCTTGGGTCGGGCTTTGACTTCTACCTACTTAAGATGCAGCCGCTTCCTCTTCTTCCTTCTTCTGCTAATGCTACTCCCACTATATTATCGTAAATAGACTAAACCACTATTCTAAATAATGGGACTTATCCTCTTACAAGGTGGACAACTACAACTAGTGAGACTCAGTCTATAAATTCAACTTCCACTCTCAGGCCGGCCAGTTCTTTACATCTTTGGAAAGCGCATTGAAATGCATTTCCAAATTGGCATTGATTGACTTAGCTCACTAAGCGGATAACCCTTTATCAAAATAAAAAGGGTGATAATGTCAACTTTCAACATGAAACTACCCACTTTAGTAACATCGATTTATCCACGACAGCTTCATCCGATAGTCAGTATCACATCGACTGCCCAGAGCGCCCCCTCGGATATAGGAGGGCTCTTTTCGGGCGTCTGTGAGCACTATCGGGAGTGGATGCTTATTTCCGGCAGGCAATTACCTCCGCAATGGTCAATACCTGAGTACGGACGGTTCTTGGGAACGAGGCAGTTCAAAGCCCAAGCTTTCTCCGTTTTTTATGATTTTGCAATACACGGGCCAGGGAGTTGGTTTTTTGACGAAGGAATCAAACTGCTAGATCTAATAAACGCATCTCAATAAGCTGTCAGTAGGTTTTTTTATCGCGGCATTCTCCCTTCTATCTAGTTGTAAATGGAATTTTGGAACTCTTTTAAGGCTTATTAGTGAGGTCTTAAAAACTTCATACTTTGCCTTAACTGATCGGCCATTCCATTTGTGCTTTCAGCAAGTTACACCCTTTAGCAAAAACTGCATTAGCATAGACTGCAGGATATGAACATAAACTGCAGAATACCGAAGGGAAGGAAAACACATTAGAAAATGGAACTCAAGCAAGATCTATAGGCAACTATTAAGACTAGATGGATATGGAAAGAAAGCGGTTCAAAATACTCAGACGTTCTCATAGGATTGCTCACTTCTTTAAGTTTAAGTCATCTAATGTTTGAAAACTGGCCCTCCATTGGCTGGGCAAAGGTAAGCAGAAATGCTTGGAAGTAGCACTCCTTATATAGCTTTCCCAAGAAAAGAAGCCACTATTCCTAGCTTGCTTTCTTTCTACAGGCATTTTTCTAAGTTTTAGAATACTTACTCGCTTTCCTGGTGGGGTCAGAACCTTTGAGCGTGGGATATGATCACAAGATTCAATTGAGTCCTCCTTATGAAGCATGCTTATCAGAGGTAGCATCTTGTCTAGTAAGAGATTGCCCTGGTAAGTCACATACCCCAGCTTATGTTATCTATAAACCGAGTAGAAGTATAACTGGAAGTCCCCCCATTCTTTGCCGATGCCTGGGAAGCGTAAAAAATCTCATGAATCCCTAAATCTCGAACTCAGGAACTCCTATGCCTTGCGGTAATGATTCCTCTGGCATTACGACCTTTACCACTGCTGTCCAGAGATCAAATTCTTTCGCGGATTGGATTTCACTTGACTGTCTACGGTTCCATTGCGTGTGCTCGGGGTAGAAGTTTTGTATAAATGTATCGCCATGCTATTAAGTATTTTGATTTAAGTTCTTTTCTTTCTAAGAGGTGGAATAGAATAACCCGGTTGAAGCGTAATGATCATACGTCTGTAATGCATTGTCTGTCCCATAATAGGTCCCATTCTTAGACCCTTTCTCGGAAGTCGATGACTATTCATAGCTCCTTCGGACCCTTGTCTTTCTCTTCTTCTTCCTTTTTAGCTGTAATGAAGACTAGTTTAAAGCCGAGGTTTTAATCCCTTTCGAGAAGAAGTCCAGGTTTTCTGAGTCACTTGGGCAGTCACCTGTTGAGGAGCTTTGGAATTAGGTTTTGAAGTAGCCTTGGCTAAGCTACCCTTTTCGAAAGCCATGAGAATTGGTCAAAGTCCTCTAAGCAGTTAAGCAGTAAGGAAAGGGCTTCCATGACAATGAGGTCCTTATTGCATGGTGTTATAGGGCGCATTTTTCCTGGCTTGTTAGGCTTTGGAAGTTTCATGTCCATCCACGATTCGATCGTTGAATTAGACTTCAGCCCCCACAAACCATTGAATCATCAAGTGCCGAAGAATACACCGAATCCAGCCGAGAAAGTTCTCCTCGGTGAAACTGGCTTGAAGAGAGCCTTCGGTCATTGTCGCATGAAGAGGGAAGTCAGAGATCACTTTCTCCTGCTCTCCATCAAAGTCTTGTGGCAGTTAGCCAGAACTTGGATGCTCGATTTGACCGGGACACATAGAAAGCTCTCCAAGAAGTCAGTCAACGAGCGAGTGCCCCGAAATCATACTATTCTCGAACTTCTTGTGGTTTGGACCCTGTCAATGCCCAGCCAGCCCCACAGAACTCTCTTTATCGAACTCTAGCCTGGAATGAGTTATCCTTATTACAGAAGGACTAACGAGAATCAATTTTACATAGCACAAACAGATAAGGACGGCCTTATTCAATGTCCAGGGACCATTAGATCCGGCCAAGCATATTCCTACGCCCTTCCTTCAACCATAGCTCTAGTAGCTCATTCCCCTTAGGAGTCACAGGAGCGAACTAAGCTTTCCTCTTTTCTTTCGTATTTTTTGTATTGTAATCAATTGAAAGTCCCAATGGTCCTACTAAATAGACCAGTTTGAACTAGCAATTTCGGAAGTAATCCTTATCGGTTGCTTTCGAGCGTTGCGTGATAGCTGAAGTTGGATATAGCCGCTTCAGTGAACGGGAGGGTCCACCGCCCCCTGTGACATTCGCTTGGTTTCATATCTTTCCGAGCCTGGGAGATGGGTGCGATGATAAGTGACCCCAGCCTATGGGTGTTGGATCGGTCTCTGGTGGTCGGAGGCGCAGCAACAAAGATATCGTGATTCTCCTTTGGAAGTGGGCAGGATCGTGGGAGACGTAGGTCCCACCTCGGGGGTAGCTCCTTCGATAATTTTAGAGGATTGTCAACTTCTGGGTTCTGGTTCATTCTCTACCTCTCCTGGGATTTCCCGGAGTGGAGCTCTAATTTTCCAGAAAAGAGAAAAAAGATGACCATGTCCCGATCCGAAGGTGTCTCTCCTCGGTTCACCCCGGCTCTTTCCCCCTCTAGGCCACCCTTCATATGGTCGGAAAGATACCAAGGTCGCATTGGATGAAGGGGTCCAAAGCGGGATTGTATCCCACCTTTTCCAACTAGATTCAAATTCAATGCAATTTTCCCATCTATATGAAATGAAAAAAGTGAAATTGAAAGTGGTTGCTACGAAGGGAAATAGTGTTCATAGATTTGACTGCTATATGAGTTGGAATTGATTCAATCCTAAGAGCTACGGAACTCCTAGTAGTCCAACCAAAAGAGTGAATCACAGGAGGTCGGCCCTTGTCCTCGAACCAACTCTCGAACAAAGCATACATCAAGGAAAGGGGAAAGTCTCGTTCTTGGCCGTCTAGTCGTCAGAGTTACACCGGTCTGCCCAGCTCACAAGCAAGGCAGTTAGCGCCTTTGGCCTATCTTTCTCTCAAGTCAAGGGAACTAAAGCTGGTCTGAGTTTATGAGCAATGAGTTCATTACGTTCCCTTGTCTGAGTTTGGAATTATGAGTTAATGTAGTTAGCGGCTTCAAGCCAAGATGAGCCCTGAGCCAGAGCTCGAGTCCAGAGTTTGAGTTCTGAGCTATGAGTTCTGGGCTACGGAAAAGCTCTGATCCAACTTGCCAAGAGTTTGGAGTTCGAGTTGGAGTTCCTCTTTTAGACTTTGCTCCTTGTTTTGAGCGTTTAAGCTGCTTTTATGGATGACGAACTTGACTTAGACCCATATCCATATATGGATATGTTAACGAAATGGTCTGATGAAAAAGACCCTTCATCCACCGGGTTCAAATTGGAACCATATTCAAATACCTGGATCACTTGGCGTTGTCGTGGCATGACTGATTGAGAAAAAATGATTCCCTCCAGACAGAAAAGAAAGAGACTCCTTCCTGTACTTTTTATTAAGAAGTTCCTTAAATGATTTCCACAACCAAAGGTAGAAGCGAGGGGCGATAGCGAAGGAAGTAGTGAGCTAAAGCAGATCGGGAAGCAGGTTTTTAGTTTCCTGTTGGAGCAACGTTCAGTGCTCTACGATCAGAGTTCCCTTCTATTCTACGGGAATTTCTCCTTTACTTAATCTTTCGTATCGACTGTACTTGGGAGAAGCCTGATTCTCAGAGTCCACTTTCTGATCTTGCTAATATACTTTTTAGTTCAAGTTCTGGACAGGGCAGGAGGAGACCCTAGGACATACACCTATTTGGAACTAACCTAAGGAGATCTAAAATCCCTGGTTTTGACTTCTTAGGATAAGCTGTCAAGCAAGCGTTAGTATCGGCATGGAGCTAGCGATTCCCCTGTAGCTATGGACTTCGGGACAAGGGGAAACTCCTCTTTTAGTAGAGTGTCCTTCTTTCTTAGTTCTAATTAGTAGTATTTGGACTAGATGGCTCATTTTAGATATGTATTCTTGGTTTCATTATCCCTATAACGATCACTAAATACAGATATGT
>JASKGM010060669.1:0-17897 GCA_034509205.1 Ceratonia siliqua | reverse complement strand
TGACCCAGAATGCCATTTGACCAACCTTTACAACAAAGATGCATAGACTCAGACACAACATAGGACATGTCTTGGCGTGGCCATGTATATTATAAAACTATATGCATACTTTATATTGATATATAAACATGAAACACCAAGAAGAATTTGAAAATATCCCAAAATATACCTAGTATGTGTTAAAGCATATTTATAAGATATCTAAGACGTGCCAATTTTTTTTTTTAATTTAAGAGTACTTTTTTAAAGTTGTTGGAGTGTCAATATGTATGGTCGGTGTCTGATACATGTTGTACACAGAAACAGCACCTTTCCTGAAGTGTCAATGATCTACGCTTTAAGCCCAAAACTTAAGAGTTCAAAAATTTGAGATAAATATGCCTCCAAAGCCTAGAATGGGAAGGTGGTACTTCATTGTAATGGAAATATTGATTTTATATAAAACATTCCCTCTTATGAAGAACAAAATGATAACTGATTTACCTCCATGTTGTGATTCGACTAAGCTGTTTTCAGGCAATTAATTTCTCTATAAAAGTAAAAAATAAATAAAACTTCCTATTACATATCTCTATTTCTTCCTGTTAAAAAATTTTCCCAATTTTATCTATTCCCATCTTTGAGAAATCCACCTATTCCCACTTTTATCTCTCCCAATTCCTGACACCTTAGCTTCTTCTCTAGAGTTCCTCCTCTTTTCAGTCTACTATACTTCAAATTTGGTTTCAATGAATATATTTGTTACGTTTAATTAAAAATACATTGACTTTTGACAATATATACTCTTCAGTGCTTATAAGTCCATTATCATGCCCCTCAAAAGATCTCGAGTTTTTATTTCCCCCTTTGCGTCCGGATCTTTTGAGACACCCCGCTTTCCTTCCCTGCCTTCATTAAAAACTAGGCTCTCATGGTTAATCCAATACAGTTCAGCAAGCCTAAAGCTTTTCTAAAATGATAATGGATACCAATAAAGGAGCTTAGAGAGAATTGGGGGGGGGGGGGGGGGAGGGTGGGAATATTTCACAAGCCAAACAAAAATAAATTAGCCAAAATAAAACAAAATTTACTCATCCAATAAAAAGACACGGGGAAAAAACTACGATGGAGTAATAGAGAAATTGTATCCCGGAAGAGAGAACCTGGAGGAAGGCAGAGATCTATGAAAAGATGCCACCGTCGTGGTCAACGATAACAGCGAAACTGATCAGGCGGCGAAGGCCAATGGGAGGGAATCGTTCGACGGTGGCGTGAGCGGTGGCTCACGGTGGCGTCGGCGGTGGTGTCGGCGGTGGCGTGTGGAGGTGCGTTAACGACCTGACTACAGGAGCTTAGATTGAAATTTTGCGGGCGAATCAAGGCAGAGCTTGTGAAACAATTGAATTATAAAGGCTTCAAAAACGAAAAGAAAATGTAACTTGGCCGGTAAACGAAATTGGGAGAATAATTCCACCAAAAAAAAAATTGGGATGATGAAAATTCCTAGATGCACTCTTTCCCTATCTTTTTTGTGCCAATACACCATCAATTTGTTATGTTTTATATTTTATATTTTTTAATATTAATTAAATATTTATTATATTATATATTTTTTAAAATATTTTTATATATTTTTAAAATATTTATACTTATGAATAAATAGTATCAAAAAATTTATTAATAAATAATATAAAAAATTTTTAAAATTTTTTAAAAAATACTTGAGATAAAAAATATTTAATTATTTTTAAAAAATAAAAAAAAATTTTTTAAATCTAAAAAAAAAAAAGGAGGACATAACTTAGTCTCCATATTTTATAATATAAGATAAGATGTCAAAATATTTAGATATTATATATATGGTAACTTCTAAGCTACCACCCCAAACTTAGTTTTTTATATTTTTATTGATATATTTTTTATATTTTTAATATTAATGAGTTATTATTTAGATTATATATATATTTTTATAAATTTTTTTATATTTTTAAAAAAAAATTATACTTATAAATAAATATTGTTAAAAAATTTATTAATGAAAAGTAAAAAAAATAGTAAAAAATTTTTAAAAAATTATATGATCTAGATAATAATTAATTAATATTAAAAAGTAAAAGAAATTGAAATAAAAAATCAAAAGAACATAAACTTTGCTTACCGAAAGTTATGATGCAACCCCAAAAAAGGAACTGCACAGTATGCACCTATATGTATACTAGAAAAATAAGTATTAATTTTAATATTTTAGGTTCAAATCTTTCTTCTTACTTAATCTTGCAAGTAAGGTATAATTGAATTGGGTTAAGCTTAATCTTAAAATAATATGTATTATAGAAATTCAAGCTCGGTTTAGTTTTAAAGTCAAGCTCAATTATATGGTTAATACAATAAAATAATTTTAAAAAATTCAAATCATTTAATAGTTAAATAAAAATATCTTTTCATTTATATGATTAGAATATTCTTGAATCAACTAAAATAACAATGTTTTGATTGAATTAAAACATTCCATTAAAATAACAAGGTAAGTATAACTATAAAAAAATAACAATACAACTAAAGTAAAATAAATAATATTATATTTATATGTAAAATATAAAAAACATATTATTATATATATAACAAGGCTGAGTTAGACTTGTTTATAATTATGAAACCCAAGTGAGGCATTGTTTTAAAACATGGCTTAATATTTTGTTTAAGCAGCCTTGAACATAAATATTAATATAAAGTCTAAGAATTGAACAAAAGTAGTCCAAAGTTAAATAAAGGATGAACTTATATTTTTAAGCAGGTGTTTTAAATAAAAATATTTAAAAAAGATATATTTGATGTTTGAATATAATTACATAAAAATAATTTTATTAAAAAAAACATATATCTAACTTTTAAATGTAAAATTATAAAAATACTTTTAAATATATAAAATTATTAAAAATGACATATAAAAAGTATCTTTTAAAAAATTTATAAAATATTTTAGAAATATATTTGTTTAAAAAAATTATTTTCTCCTCCATTAAACCTACTTTTTTTTTAAGTTACAAATCTTAATTTAAAAAAAAAGTAAGTAAAATTATTTTTTTATATAAACGGAAACAAATGATTATTTGATGCATAAGCACCTTTTTTTAATTAAGAAAAGCTACTTTAGAACGATAAAAGGCACTCTTAATACCCACCCTAGTTGCAGTGATATGATATGGAGAACAACTACAAAAAGCTTATTTAGTAGGACAAAGTACTTATTTTTTTCAAAGAATTTAAAATATAAAATCTCATATAATTACTAAAACCAATATTGTCTCTATATAAAAATATAATAGGGCACTAATATTTGAATTTATATTATATTTTAGGACGAAATAATCAATATAAGGTTTTATTCAATCCTTTTAGCCTTGGAATTTCATTATTAGATTTTTTTTAAAGAAAATATGTTTATATAATATAATAATTAAATTTAGAATAAATTACAGTCACCCCCTTTTAAAAACATATGTTCACATCTTCTTTAATTTTAATTTATACTAAAATTCTTATTAAAGTTTATAAAACCTATACTCAAATTTTCTATAGTTTTAAAATATTTATATTGAATTACGCTCATTAAAAAGCTTTAAAAAACACATTTTTCATAAAGCTTTTATAAATAATTTTTTTCAATAAAATATTTTTATATAAATTAAAAAAAGAGAGTGTAAATATATTTTTAAAATTTTTTAAAGAAGGTGAATGTGATTTACTCTTAAATTTATGTTATAATGTGTGATGATGGTAAATATGATAGGGACTATGACAAAGATTGCTTTTATGTCTTTCAAACATGTAGTAAAAAATATATGAGTGCAATTATCTTAGGCTATAGTAATTTGGTTTCTCTAATAAAAGATTTAACAAAATAACAATGATTAATGTATTCTTATTTAGAAATTCAAGATTTATATTTTCTTAATTCTAAATAAAAAAGTAGATCAAGAAACACGAGTGAAATTCATGTGCCTTACAATGAATAATAAAAAGTCCATTTTACTGTGAGTTACCAAGACGATTTTTGAATAATTTTATTTTGAATAGTTCAACACTATACAAGTACAACTAAGAAAAAATGATTTTTTTATTTTTTTAAATATAAGTTTATTATCAATTAATTCTTTTAAAGATCTTTTTGTATTAATTGAATCTTTTAAAAACTAATTTTATGTCATGTTTATCTTATTATTATTTTTCTGGTACAAAGATTTGAGAAAGAAAAAAAGAAAGGTAAAGATGATTATCTAGTGTGCAGGATTCTTGTTAGATTGGCTAGCAAGATATTGAGGGAAAATAACTCAAGTGTTACGGTAGTATTATCCTATCGCGGTTCAAATCATATCACGTGACATTTTTTTTACTTTCTTGAATGAAAAAACACATAATTAATGCAGTATTATTATAGTATCGTATATTTACTTGCCAAGTTTTATCTGGTTCTCAACATGGCCCCATTTTGCAAGCTAATCCGCACTAAAATTCCCTTCTGTCAGCTGATGACAGATAGTTAGATACCCCAATTTTGAGCACAGACTCTGAATATCTAAAATCAGGTTACAATAAGGATGCCATTGAGATATCTTAATATTGCACAAATGAATAGCCTCTAAGGAGTCAGATTCAATAGAAAATGAGGAATACCCCTGCCCTTTAGCCACTTGAAGAGCAAATCTAATTCTATCAATTCATAAATCTTTGAAGAAACTAATTGATACTGAACTTATCAAAACAAAACTTTTATTATAACTGAACAGATTAAAATTTTATCTTTATCCAAATATTTAAAATGATCTATCCCTTTTTATCATTTAAACATGGTTCAAAGTGTGTTCACATAATTTTTCCTGAGAGCAACATAGTAATTATCAATAACATAACAAATTTGGATGACATAATAATAAAGAAGAATATAATATTGAAAATAAAGAAAAAAAAATCTCTATAACATATATCATAGGAGCTTATTTAAATTCCCCTCGCTGTAGAAGTTCAAGATCTTAAAGGGCCAACTAGTTTAGTTGGTAAAGTCATAAGCAAACGTCACAAAGACCTGAGTTTAAATCTGGCCTTCACCAAAGTTGAGAGGATTTTAAGGGAGAGGGTTACCTCCCATTGTGTAACCCATCACACACAAACCTCACAAATGAAAAAAAACAAAGGTTCGGGACCTAATTAGTTCAACTCTGCTGTGCTTTATACACAACACAGACTTGTGCAACATGATTGTCATACTATTCTGCTGCATTGTTGCTAGTTGCTTGACCACCTTGTATATTTGTTGGTTGCAACTGAGAGTTTATTTGACTTTCATGAGACTGCACTTTGAGTAAGTTGGGATTGTGGCTGTGGCACAGAGTGCAGAGGAGCTGGGGGAAGTAGTCCTGTCAGCAGTGGACACATGGCACTGTAGCTAGTTGCTTCACCACCTTGTATATTTGTTGGTTGCAACATAGAGTTTATTTGACTTTCATGAGACAGCACTCGAGTAACTTGGGATTGTGGCTGTGGCACAGAGTGCATAGGAGCTGGGGGAAGCCATCCTGGCAGCAGTGAACACATGGCACTGTAGCTAGTTGCTTTCCTACCTTGTATATCTGTTGGTTGCAACTGAAAGTTTATTTGACTTTCATCAGACTACACTTGAGTAACTTGGGATTGTGGCTGTGGCTGTGGCTGTGGCACAGAGTGCAGAGGAGCTGGGGGAAGCCGTCCTGGCAGCAATGAACACATGGCATTGTAGCTAGCTGCTTCAGTACCTTGTATATCAGTGCTTTTATGCAGGAAAACCACGAAGGAGCTGAGGGCGAGGGCAAGGGCGAGAGTGGAAGGTAATGGTTTGATGGCAGAAATCATAATTATAACATCATTAAATAAGTAGTTCAATTTGATAATAATCATATAATAAATGTATACTAGTAATAATATATTTATAACATCATTAAATAATTCTATTACACTTAAAATAAGTTCACAATCTTATATAATGCGATATTTAATAGTTAGTAATTAAAAATATATTGATACATTATGAATATTACCAAATCTTTCTATCAAGTTAACTCAACATTTATAAATGAAATTTAGATATTTTAAAAGTTTAATATAAAATTTATATAATAATTTAAGAATTAGTCACGTTAAATATTTTTTTAACAATACATTTTACTAATCAATTTAAAATTTTTATTGATTAGCTATAACTATTTTCTTTAAATAACAAACATTTTAAATACATTTTATGAATTAGTATTTTATTGTTACTTTTGTATCATTTTGTAAGCTACAGAATATTACATTGCATAGTAACAGAGGAAATTTGCCTTGATGGTGAGGAAGAACGTGCTTTGCCAAATTCTCTCGTTGTTACCCCCTGAACAAAAGAGATAGAGAAGAGTTTGCTAGAAATGTTAGTTACCTTCCAATCACTTACTGCATTACACTTATAAGCTTCTAAACTTTGCTCACACTGAAACTGCACGTGACAAACAAGTGGAGTATGAAAACAGAATTACAAATAATGGGTCCCACTAAAACTAACAAATGTCGTCCTTTAATCAACCTGGCATCCTACGTGGCCTTGTGCTAACCATTTCGCCATCTGGCATCACATTTTTTGGTTCTTTGCGTAACACTTGCCTTCAATTCCCCCCAACACATGCACCTTTAGTAAACAATAGAGACGCAAGCGTCACAGCCTTAGACGGTCTCGTTCACTTGATTTACACTGATTTTGACTAGTCAAACATTGATTTGACTAATCTTTTACCAGAGTTGACAGGCTTTATAACACTCGAATTCTCTTATGATCGAACCCTTGGTCTATAGTAACTAGAAAGGCAAAGATGATGGGATTTAATCTCATGTCTCTTTACATATATAGGCATTGGTACCAAATAAAAATACAATCATTATGCCTAAGCTATTCTTAAATTAAAAAGAATTATGATACTCATATATTATTTTTTTTTACATTACTCTTAGATCTCATCTTATATATATTATTTTATTATTATTTATTACTTATTATTTTTTATCATTATCATTATATTATGATATATTAATAGTTAAAAATAAAATATATAAAAAATATATTATATAAATATCATTACCCTATTGAAAAAAAGAAACGTTCCTATTTTATCATCCCCTCCCTTACTCTTATCACCGTACAGTCCCATATTTTGTTTTTTTAATTTTTTAACAATAAGAACTAAATTTTAAGTTTTAAAAAAATAAAAAAATCTATAAAGAATGACATAATATACTTTTTTAAGAAAAAGTAAAAGTAAGAAATTTCAAAAAAAAATCTTAATTCCAAAAAAAAACTAAATTGAAACGAGAAAAATAACACAAAATACAAAAAAAGTAAAGGAAAAAAAAAAGATTGGTAAGATGTAAGGGCAGTAGGTGACTATAGGAGAAGGAGGTGATAGGATAGAAATTTCCTTAAAAAAAACATAATGCTTTTAAATGCCAATCCACAGTCCAAAGTTCCACTGCTATTGCCACCACCTGGGATTGATGGCACAGAGTTGGCCACGGTGTTCTGGGATCTGATCTCCATTGAAAATAAAGAAGGAGAATGTAATATTGAAAATAAAGAAGAAGAAAAAAATCTCCATGACAGCCATACATCATGGGAGCTTATTGTGAATTCTGCTTGCTGTAAAGGTTTGGGACCTTATTAGTTCAATTCTGCTGGGTTCTCTATACACAGAACATAGAATAGTGCAACAAGGTTGTCATACTATTCTGCTGCATTGTTGCTAGTTGCTACAGAACCTTGTATATTTGTTGGCTGCAACTGAGTTTATTTGATTTTCATGAGACTGCACTTGAGTAAGTTGGGATTGTGGCTGTGGCACAGAGTTCATAGGAACAGGGGGAAACTGTCCTGTCTGCATTGAAGACATGGCTTTGCTGGGCCTATTTGCATTTATAAAATTTATGATCTGCTTCTTATATGAACCCAACTTTTTCTTGAAATTAGGTAAAATGTTGCTCCTGGAAACCTGTAGGAATGCTATAACATGCTGGCACATCCTTTTAAATATCTTAATCTTCTCAAGCTGATCTGACTTCGGTTGCTGTGGAAGGGAGTCATACTGATAGAAAAATGCAGATACAAGGTTAAACACAGTGATATTAATTAGTTAAAACTTATAAGCAAACTCATTGGAAATAAAGAGCTTTCTTTTAGAAAGGGAGTTGGATTGATAGTGCTTAGCATAGGTTGCAATGGTTAAACATCACATGAATTACTCCAGAGTTAAAGCCATCAAACCACCATAATAGCAAGGGAGAAAACTGTTGTATCTCTAGGTGGTTTTAACATTGTCAAGTTCACAAACAAATACTAAACATACCTCCTTAACTTTAGTAGCAATTTTCTAGTACATTTCGTTCAATTCTGGCAAGTACATTTCTTTCAAGATTTTGATCTGTGAGTATCAATATTAACAAATAATCAAAAGATTTAAAATCTTGAAATCTGTCATGGAAGCAGATCTGTTTTACTGCAGTGTATATCTTTACATATGTCAAGTATGGGAATCATTTAGTTTAACATTACTGGTATCAATAAAAACATGTAAGAAATATGAGTATTGAATAAGTGTTAATAATTTCTATCAAAAAATAAGTGTTAATAAATTTCCTCTTACTATTATGTAAATTCCTCTCAAGAAAAGCCATCAAGGAACTCTTCAATACTTTATATTTGGGGTTAATTTGACTATTTTCTGTTGTTCCAGCCAAATTTAGTGAGGAAATAAAAGTGATAAGAAAATGCCATATTTACCTTTTGGTACACTTCTTCTTGAATTAGCCCTACAACAGATACTATATGATACACACATGAGCATATAAGACTCAAATAAATAAAGCAAAATGGTACTCGTCATTTGCAATTTTAAAGAAAAAAGAATAGATGAGATAATGGTAAGAAACAAATAAAAAGACTATTATTCTATCAATCACCCAAAAAACAATCACGAGATATGGCAATATCATTTTTTCTCACATATACACTTTCATCAGATATGGGGTTCCCCAACAGGTTATCTATCTATGGGCAAAGAAGTAAATGCCCTATTTTATAGAAGTGAATAGGAATCACTAACTCGAGTTATTAACAAATGGAAAGGGCATCAGTGTAAAATTTCTAAGACTGTCTCACAAGCATACAGCTACATGAACAAGAACTATCTGAGTAACCTCTAGTCTACTTTGTACCTACAAAACCATGAGTTTAAAACCATACAAGATAAAGAAACCACCAAAAGCTAAAATAGTCTAATAACTGAATTTGATGATGTAGTGTTGACAAGTTGTTTAGGGATTTACTCTTCACTGAACCCATCTTCAAAGATATTTTCTGTAAATAATTCGACTGAAATTGGGAGTATCAAAGAAATTAGCATCAAGGCAATCTATTGTCACGCCCCAATTTAGGACACGTGACCGGCATAGGGAATTACCCTTCAGGTAATTACCTACCAGCCTAAAATACCAATACAGTAATTATCATTCAAAATCATCCTTAAGTAAGCAATAAAGCTGAAATGCCATTTCAAAAGAATAAAAAAAATAATCTAAGTTAAAATTTTATTGAAAATTTCGGCAGAGTTTCCCCTGAAATATGGACTATCCCAGGGTATAAACCTGCAAGTAAAACAAGGTGGGCATACCCACCACCAACCAGAAGCCTCAGTAGTTTATCAGAAAAACAGTAAAAGTCCATCATGGACCGTATACTCAAATTACACAGAACTATACAATTTAACTTACAGACCATGAAAATAAATTAGAATGCAATTAAACATATCCAACATTGTCCACAATCCTCAAGTAACTTCTAATACTACTACTATTCAGATGATTTCCTACCAAGTCACTCAGTAGGCTCAAAGGGTGCAGGCGGAGCTGAAGGTAAATCACAAATCTGCTGATCTGAAAATGTTAAAGTGAGGGGGTGAGTCTACTGACTCAGTGAATAGAAAACAGACTTACATATTGATACATAAACCCCATCGTAACGTGCATTACCGCTAAAATAATTTGAAATCTCATTTTTATACTCTTAAACATAGTAAGCACCTAATGCACATTACGTTCAAGAAACAAAATAATTCTTACTTTATAATCATCATTTGCATAATGTAAAATTTGAAATAACAGTATATCCAATAATTACTTTAATCAAAGTATAAGTTCCTAGGATCCATCAATATATAGGGAAGAATCCAAACTGAGAAAGCAGTGTTCCCGCTCTAGAGGATAAATTTCCACTGGAGGGTAAACCGATCCTCACCTTCGAGAACTGCACTCACTGAAGGGAAACTAAATTTCTTGTTCTCTTTCGGGCATTCTCATTTGGAGGGAACATTCACAATAACACTCAACCTTCCGTCAAGAACCACACTCACTGACAGAAGTACCCTTTATCAGGAATTGCTCTCAACTGATAAAGGTTACGACCTATATGCACCTAGTAATTCTACCACCACTCTACCACGGATTTCAGATTACAGTTCTAAGTTTACTTTCATAATTTTTGTACCATTCGTACTTTCACAATATCAAGGTTCAGATATCTTTCATACTATAGACAAAATAATAAATTCGCAGATAAATATATTATTTTCCTCAGAACATGCTCAAATAACATCATTTATCCCACACAGTAAATTTTTTATAATTCATGCATCAAGGAGTAAGTAAGAATCCACTCACCTGTAGGTAACGGGGTGACTATCTTCCACCCAAATCTACCTCAGGACAAGTTTGGGTCAGAAGAATTTGTATCAGGTATACCTATAATTATAACATGTACACTCCCATGTTAGCATTCCAAACTTACTCTGCCCCTTATATGATCATCACAACCAACAATGGACGTATGTGGGATTTATTAATTTATCTAATGCAGGTTAATCACCCACAGAGTTTAAAGTTTCCTAAGGGACCACATCACACGATGCTGACAATTGAGAATCGAATCAAATACTTCATTTATGGTTTGAAATTTTTTCTAATCGTGACTAAAATTTCAAAATGGAACCCACTTAACTTATTATTCATGGATGAACTTAATATATTAATATGGACAGTTTATACGTTCAGACCCTTCATTCTGCAGTGTCAAGAGAATTGGTAAGATCAAATAAAATTTAAGTGTCGTTCAACTAGGATTTTAGTCCTAGTGTGATAATTTCAAGCCTAAACTCCATGTTCAGGGAAATATAAAGGGAAACTACAGTCTTAGATCAAGTTCAAAGTGTCCACAGCCTTTGAATTTAGGAAATTCACTACTCTCAACCTAGGCAAACATGGCAGAATTTTTATTTAAGCAAAACACCTGTAATCTGAACATTTAATTGGTTTCGTTAAATTCAGAAAAGTTGGTTTGCTTAATTACACTATGAATTCAAGAGCAAAAATCTAGATGGCAGAGAAAATATAAAATGGCTGGAATTAAGGGGGGAAAGAACAAGAACTTACACTGCTTCACTCACGGATATCACCAGAAAAGTGCAACCACGGTGGCTGACTGGAGCGAAGGCGTGGACGGCGGCTGGGTGGAAGCAAGACGATGGCCACCGAGCTTCCTCACCAGCAGCGGCGCACGGTGACAGCAGCTAGAAGGACCCACGGTGGCTGGGTCACGCGGTGGCTGGCTTGCGGCAAACGAAGGGAGGCCGAGAGGGATGAGGAGAGGAGATGGTGAACTCCGGTGGCTGAGGATAGCAGGGATGGCCGGGTTTTGGCCAGAAATCCCGAGTACCATGGCGAAGGGGAAGCTGCGTGATGGAGAGGAGAGCGGGGTGTGCGGCGCAGAGGGGGAGAAAGGAATTCAGTTGCAGATAGGGGGAGTGTGCTGTGGGGAAAAGGGATTTTAAAAAATATATTTGAATTTTTTTTTATATTGGATGTTACAAGTTAAAAGGGGCAACTCATACATATAGGATAATCCTTGTATCTTATTTTCAATGGACTGTTTTGCCCATTACAGACAGCCCATTCACAAGGCTTACCTTGCTAACAAGTAGATAGAGGTGGCAAAACAGGCCTGCTCCATTTTAAATCAAAAATAAGTAAGGTTGGGCTATTATTTTAATGGCCCAAAAAATTGGGGATATTTGACCTGATCCATTGTGGCCTGAGACTCAAATCGGCCCAACAAAAAAAAAAATTAATCTTTTGATAATTATAATTCCTACGTTACTAGTGTAGTATAGTAGTAGTTTTCTTTGTTTCTTACTTACAAATTGCAATCAATTTAGTTATTGATTTATCTTGTATTATGAATTATAGATGTACATGAAATAGAGGATATTTGGTTGTATAAGAAAATTCAAATATCATTTTTGATAATAAAAATGATCCGGTTGATAATGCTTTTAAGATTGATGGTCCTAGAGTATATAACTTATTGGCCTTTCTTTGTTTAGAAGTTTAAACTTTGATGTTTCTCTTTATTTTTATTATTTATTAATGTTTAATGAATTGATTGCGGTATTGATTATTTTATGAACTTGGAGTTTTGGATAATTTTTTGTTTAAATGTTTTCTCTTAGATAATTGTATGAACTAAAATTATTTTTTTATTCTTGTTATTCTTGTTTTTTTTTTCTTTAAATTTTTTTTATAAAATTATAGTTAAAACGGAATTAACTTAATGACCAAATGAACTGGGACTAAATTGAATATGTCAACTTAAATAAATTTGGCACAATCCAATTTTACCCTCAAGCAAGGTTGGCCCATTTATCAACTCTACTATCAAGCATTAATCCACTATGTGATCTAAGTGCCAAATGAATCTAACTTAAAAAAATCACAAATCTACATGATCCAACTAATGCTCTTGAATATTAAGACATTCTCATGAACCCAGATTTTAGTAAATAATTAAATAAAATTTATTTATGTTAATTCACTCATTAATTTCAAAAGCCAACGTTATATTTTCAAAACATTCTTCTCTAAGAATGGATGACCTGTATTGCAGATTTGAAACTAATCGTCTATCCAAACAACAAGTCCCATTAAAGAGAGGGGAAAGCTCCTACAAAGAAGACAAGAAAGATGCATAAAGAAGATAAATATTTTGGCAATCGACTTTGCTCAGGTTATGGAAAATCCAATATTGCCCAACAAAATAACGGAGCAAATACATAAAAAACATGGCATATAATGTAGTGAATTGTGACTAAGGAAATTGAGATTCCTAATTATAACTAGAATTAATCCATCTTTTAAACATTAGATTAGTTATTGAATTAGTAAAGATGTTTACGATTGACTGATTCAATTGTGGTTGAACTATAGTTAGACCAGTAATAATTTTTTTTTATATTATATAACATTATATATTAATGACATAATAAAAAAATTTAATATAAAAATAAAAAATATATTCTAATATATATAAAATATCATTAAATCACTTAAATATATATATAATAAGTTTAGAATGATAAATAATATATGTATTTTATTTATTTACATTTAAAATGATTAAAATAATATTATTTTAAACTTAAAAACTCATAAAAAATAGTGTCAAGTTGACTTCATTTAAATAAAAGAAAGAAAATAATAAAAAAAAAAATTATTCACCCAATCCAATTAATCATCGACTTTGGTAAGTTTTAACTTATTATTTTTTGTTATTTTTAATAATTAATTGAATCGGACCACTGGCCAAGTGACCTGTTCACCAATTTTTGGATTAACCCAACTGTTTGAATCTAGTTTTTTGTATAGTTTTTTATACAAAGAAATTGATCTCGCATGCTTAATTTTTGTCAAAGATTTATAAATTTATATGTAAAAGAAAATGTGAATTTTGACATGCATTTTAATTATAGCTAGTGTTTTAAAGAACGAATTTGACCGATGGATTAAATTGGTTTGATTGAAAATCAGCCAAGCGTTTGTTCTAGTTAGACTCTAGAACCCAATTTATTGGGTAATACTTGCTCACTCTCCCAAATGGGGTGGTAGGAAAAATTAAAATTTTTTTAAAAAAAATTGTTTTTTATTTTTTAATAATAATAAATTAATTATAAATTAAAAAAATAAAAATAATCAAACAAAATTCAAAAAAATTAAAAAAGAATCATACATTTGAAAAAAGTAAAAAATTTGAAGAAAAAGTAAAAAACTTTTAAAAATATATAAAAATATCTTAAAAAATTTCAAAATAAATATTATAAATAAAAAATAAATAAATATTGTAAACAAAAATAAAAAAATAAAGATAAAAAAATTAAAAAAAGAATTGGGAGATAATAACTTAATCTTATTAGGTGAATTAGATTAGGATTATACTTTCGTACTATTTTAAAATGGGGGTGATAGAAGGGTTTAAAATTTTTTTAAAAATATAATTTATTTTTTAATTTTTAATAAAAATTTTAAAAATTCAAAAAAATTATATATTAAAAAAGAGTAAAAATTTTGAAGAAAAAATAAAATATTTTTAAAATAAAAATAGAAATTATAGTCCCCCATCAGATTAAACCGGTGAGAACAGGCTAAACCTGAACAATTTTTAAGCACGAATTGACCCAGCACCAATTGTTGAAAGGGCGGGCCATCCCGGAGATGACGCGTTACGTTGGAAAAAGCACCCCATCACCAATTTCGTTTAGCAAGTAACCAAGGAATCACAGCCATCTTTTTACAATGAGAATCAAAGAATTATATTTATATGTACGTCAATTTTTTATAAAAATTTGATAAAACAAAAAATTAATATTATGTTAAGATATATTTGAACTATATAATTTCTATAAAAAAATGCAAAGAATGACAATGAAATTCTTTTATTAAATATATTTTGATTTTATATTTTTAATATACCTGAATATACCATAATATATGTTTATATAAAAAAGATTTAAAAAACATTTTAAACTATATAAAATACATATATAATATATTCTAAATCCATTATATTATTATTTAAAATAATTAATTTTTTTAATATCGTCTTGTTCAACTAAACAGTTAACCTTGTTGAACTGATGGATCTATTACTTAATAGTATATTTAAATAACAATTCATACTGATTTTTAAAACATTCATTACAGCTAAAGAACAAGAGCATATGCAAATTTGAATCAGAAAAAAAAGGAGAGAAAAACTATAAAAAGTAATTTAGATCAGGATAAATATTTACCTGTAATTGATATATGGATCTGATTGTTACTCAACGATACAAATAAATCACATAATAGTCAAAAAACATTAATTTAAGTGACATTCTTCTTAATACGTTTAAATCCTATATATTGGTTAAAAAAATTCACAGAACGGAAGAAAACGAAGTCAAGCATTCTGTGCTACATATCCTACAGCATCCTTGTAATTGTTCCACAACTCTGTTACCATCTTTGATGCCATGTCTGAGAGTTCCTCAAGAAGCACAGGCAAATCCTTAAAAGCCTCATCAAGTGAAGCCTTCATTTTCTCAGCCAGCCCCCCAACCACAGACCCTGTAACAGCCACTGATCCTGTGACACTCTCTTTAACAAGATCAAATGCACTGGTGACTGAATAATTCGCTGCTTCCATTATCAGCCCAAAGATGAACTCAAAACATGCCCGGATTAGCTCGGCGAGTTGTTGAAATCCATCGTGAATCGGCTCGCTGGAGATTTTAGAAGCTCGGATGAACGTCACCAGAAGGTGAGCAATGGTGGAGAAGATTAGACGAGTTAGGAAACTCCATAAGGTTACTGAAGCCAATATGATGAGCCTTAGAAGAAGAACTAACATTGGACTAAGATGGAGGAGACTTGGTGAAGAAGGCAAGAGATGAGCTCTTTGTATCATATAAACAGGGGGGTTTTATAAGACTTTGAAGCTTTCAAAAGTCAGATTCTCTGAATTGTTTAAATAGCTAGTAAACCCTTGAAGCCAATTGGTTAGAGAAGTTTCCAGGCACAGGTTGATAGATTAGTTGTTGCTTACCACACTTCTTAGAAACTTGCAAGGCTTAACCAATGAAAATGTATCTTGAAATAACCGAAGTTCTAACTAAAACTCAAGTCAATCAACAAAAAGTTGTCATAGCTTCCAAGCAATTCCACTTTCATATACAGTACAGAGAAAAATCTCTGTTTCTCATTAAAGAAAATGTTTTCTATGTTCGAAAAAAATATAATATTGTTATGTTATAAGATAAATAAATATAATATGTGGGACTTTCACTTATATGTTAATTTCTTTTTTAATATGAAAATATTATGTTCTCTTTAAATACGAGATACGAAAGGATTCAAATATTTCTAACTATAGATTATTATAGACAAAGCAACATGTTTAATTTTTATAAATTTAAAATAAATTTTTAAATAAAATAAATATTAAAATTTGACATGTAATCATCTCTATATTTGACACATGATCTAATAGTTAAATTGGTGATTTCAAGAGGAATATTTTAAGAACACAATCAAATGGGTAAATCCAAATTTGGTTGTATCTAATTCCACATTCAACAATTAATAATATAATTAAAGCTTTAAAAAGAATTAGGTAGGAATAGATTGTCTTTCTAAACCTGGATTGGGATGATGATTTATGCAACTTAGGTTTTTTAGGTCCATTTAGGACAATTTAAATGAGCTTGTACTTTTGAACATGTATGTCAAAGTAGAAGTGATTATTTAAAAAAAGTAAGTATTTAGTTTTTTGATATAGTTATGCATAAGTAATTTTATTGAAAAAAACAAATGTTCTACCCGTTTGAATATAAAAGTTTAAAAATATTTTTGTACAAGTAAAATTATTAAAAAATGTATGCTGAAATATTTTTTGTATTGTGTTTAGATAAAAGAAATTTATTATAAATTTTGAAAAATAATTTTTTATTAAATTTAAATTTAAAATTATAAAATATATTATTAAAATTTTATATTTTTAAATTTAAAAATATAAATATGTATTATAATTTTATTAAAATAAAAAAATTGAAAACTTCCCCATCCCCCTCTCATCTTCCCCCCTTCATCTCAAATCTCCCATATCCCATCTTTTACCTAATTCCAGAGGGCGTCAACGCGATGAGTTGAGATGGAAGTTGCCATGCTGGAGAAGACTAGACTAATATGCCAGAGCCGCCAATTAGCTTAGTGATCGTCGGCATGCACAGATCCAAGGTGTTTATGGGCAAATCCAATGACTATTATTGTAATACCCAAATATTTTAAATAAAAACCATTCCTTTAGAAAAAAAATTAATAAAAAAAGATAACTTTTAGCCAATTTTTTAAAAAAAAGAGGTATCTTCTGTTTTTCCTTCATACATATAGCAGCAAAATACCCCCCAATACTCCAGCCACATAATATCCCTCTTTCCCCCTTGCTATTACTGTTTGGCACCTCTTGGAGAAAGTAGGGGCTGTTTTGGAGTCCATTGGTGGCTATAAGTTAGAGTTCGATACCATTTTATTCTAGTAAGTATGTGTTTATCATCATTCCTCTTAAATTTAGAAATTTATGACAATATAACAGATTTGGAATGGTAATTTTGTGGGGTTATTAGGTTTATTTATTTATAGAAAGTGACTGGATACTTCTTCTTTATTAAATAAATTAAATAATGAAAAATCTGATAGATACTTCTCTTTTGTAAAAGTCTCTTCCTTGTTTTTCCCGTTCTCTTATTTAAAGTGAGTCAGATTAATTAGTTGGGTAGTAATTTGCTTAAATTTGAGCAGTTTGATATATGTATATTTATATATATTAATCCCACTTATCCAAAACTGTAACTATGGAAGGTAATAATGTATATATATGTGTATGTGTGTGTATATATATATATATATATATATATATATATATATATATATATATATGTATTATTGTA
>JASKGM010060648.1:0-11811 GCA_034509205.1 Ceratonia siliqua | reverse complement strand
AAGTTTTTTACTCCTAGGTAGTGTTAAGGATATGTATGCTAGGGAATTTAAATCATCAAAGCATTTTGAAGGCATGACTGTTTATGGGTATAATAGGTAGTTTACATAATTATCCCATTTTCCCCCACATTTAGTGGCTAGTAAGTAAATGCATGCAAAGCAATTTGTTCATGGTCTTTGGGATTACTTATTCAGAAGGTGAGGTTATTTTGGGCCAACAAGGCAATCATAGAGGTTCCTAGTTTAGGGGTAGTTCTCAACACAAGGGTGGACATAGTAAGATTTTTCTAGCACTGTTCAGAGTATTAGAAATGATCAGGTTGAATCTTAACAGTTTAATCATGGCCTAAGGAGATCTTGTGAGAATCTCATTCCTTGTGCCCCATGTAGGAAGGTTCCACTTTAAAGTTTTTTTTAGAGATCAAAAGTTATTCTAGGAGTGTGGCTAGCGAGGTCACTTCAAGAGAGATTATCTTATGGCGTTTATGTAGCCTTCCTCTAGTCAAGGATTTACGCCAATATCTTTGCCTCTTACGATGACTTTTGCAACTCCTGTAAGGCAATTTGGTAGCCCTAAGGCTGAGGTCCCCAGAGGAGTGCATTAGTGTGGTAGATGACCTAGAGGGGTTAGGTAGAGAGAGGACATGCATGAGGTTTTGCTATGACACAGTAGAATGCTCAAGCTCCCAATGTAGTGGTTACAAGTATACTTCTTGTTTGCTCTCTTGATGCATGTGTCTTGTTTGATCTGGGAGCTGCAAACTCCTTTGTTAGTAGAGACACTAGTGGGGGATTCATTTTATGTTGACTTAGTGTGTAAGTCATGTGAGATTTTGGTGGGTTGCAATCAATTATTTTTGAACCTAGCAGATTTGGATATAATCAATTTTACTGTAATTTTGGGAATGTATTAGTTATCTTCTTGTCAAACTATGTTGGACTATCATAATAAAGTTTTTAAGTTTGATTTTCTTGGAGAAATCGCTTTTATTTTTTAGGTTGATCAGAGTGCAGCTAAGAGATTAATAAAAAAGGATTGTTAAGGGTATTTAGCCATGGTTCGAGACACAAGGGTGTCAAGTGTAAGCTTAGAGCATGTTTCTATGGTGTGTGAATTCCCTAATGTCTTTTTGAGGAGTTGCTAGGTTTAGTACAAAATAAGGACCTAGAATTTTGTATAAACTTAGCTTTAAGTACTCAATTGATATCCATACCCCCATTTCGAATAACTCCCATAGTGTTTAGAGAATTAAGAGTGCAATTACAAGATCTCATGGATAAAAGGATTTATACTTCCTAGTTCATCACCCCATGGTGCGCCAGTGTTGTTTATGAAGAAAAAAGAAGGTTCCATGAGACTACATATTGACTATAGGCAATTGAACAAGATGATTGTAAAGAATAAGTATCCCTTATCCAGTATAAATGATTTGTTTGATCAAATTCATGGCACTGGGTATTTTTCCTAGATTTATTTATGGTTTGGGTATAGCCAATTAAATATTAAAGGGAAGGACATTCCAAAGACAACCTTTAGGAAACGTTAAGTTCTTGGTTATGTCATTTGGTCTAATCAATGCCTTAATAGCTTTTATGAATTTTATGAACCAAGTCTTCAAGCCATTTTTAAATCACTTTGTGATAGTCTTCATTGATGATATTCTACTATATTTAAGGAGTAAAGAAAAGCATGAACAGCACCTAAAGTTGGCCCTGCAAACTTTAAAGGACATCCAGTTGTATGCCAAGTTCTTAAACTATGAGCTTTTGTTACATAGTGGGACCTCTTTAGGACATGTAGTTAAAGAGGGAATAAGTGTATATCCAACGAAGGTCGAAGTTATGCAAAATTGGCCAAAACCCACAATGGTAACTGAGATTTATAGTTTCCTTATATTGACAGGTTATTACTGTACATTTGTAAAGGATATCTCTAAGCTTGTCAGCTCTTTAACTAGTTTGACTCGGAAAGGAAAAAAGTTTCAGTGTACATATGTGTGAGAAGAAAGTTTTCAGCTACAAAAGTGATAAGTTCATAAAATGGTATAAATTTTTATTGAATTCTCTCACATTTAATTGCTTAGTCCTTGCATTTCTTTGGTTTTCATTTGTATTTTACATGTTGTAGGTGTTTTGGAAGCTAAAACTCAATTAGAGATCAAAGGCATGGGCTTGGACAAATTTTGGGTAACTTAGGCAAGAGATAAATAGCCAAATATAAAAAATTTGCAACCAAGTCAGAGGTTAAGGCATTGTAGCGCCCCGAAAAATTAGCATGCCAACCTAAAATTTACCCCAAATAATACTTTTAAGGCTGGGCACTGCAAACTCGCTTGTGATTTTTCATCAAAAATAGAACCTTGCATCAAAAACAAAGTTTGGTACATTGGAAAATAAGAGAGAAACAAGAGAGGAGAAGAGAAGAAGAGGAGGGTTACTTCAAGGGCTTGATTTGGAGAAGATTATCTATGTAGAGATCTTCAAAGCGTTTCACCATTTATCTTTCGCTACTTCCTTTACTTTGTTGAGTTTATGATGTTATTAGAATTTATTTTCATGGATTTTCTTGGATATTCTTGGCTAAATTCCCTTTTGGTTAAGGGTGAATTCAAAGCCCTAGACTAGATTATGTGATTGATTTTGTAATATTATTTCACATGCTTCCTTGCAAAATTGCCTATGTTCTTCTAAAATAATTATTGATGATTGTTGTCTTGATTTGTTTGGGGTAACCAACTAAATGAACCTCAATAATTATTTAATGCTAAAATAGAAAATTGGATATGTAATTGTCTTCTTTTCCTATTCATGAGTAGTAATTTATAGTTAATCATTACGGTCAATTTTTCGTTAACTATAAAGTGGAACATAGCATAGGTTAAATAATATGAGCCTGTGAGGATATTCCTTAGATCAACCTATCTTTCTCAACTTAATGTTTATGTTAATTTAAATCTAGAGAGCACCATTTCTAGGTTGTTTAATGGTTAGAGATTGAATAGAGAGTAGAGCATTTTTTAACAACAATTTAAGAAAAGATTAGGGTAGCATAGTGTGTTGCTATTTGCGGTGGGTAGTTTGAATAAGGAGTTGGAAATAATATTGGAGTCATGATCTTTGTCAATGTCTAGTGGTTGAGAATAAGCCTTTAACCAAATTTCTCATAATTGTCTTAAGTGTTCATTTAATATGTGCTTAGCAGGTCTTAATTTTCTTTAGATTTTCATTGAATTAGTTAATTATTGAAACCCCCTTCTATTTAATTAGTAGTACATGTGGCCTATCTATCAGACTCAATCCTCTACGGGAATGTACCTTGCTCATAATTATACTTACCACTATACCTGCAAGGATTAATTTGACACCCCTTTGGGTTCACATCAAACTTTGGCATTGTGTCGTCAGTGATTAATTATTTAATTGATTTGTTACTTTGTTTTTATTTATTTTATCTTTGATTAGTTTTTTTTTAATTTTTAGGTTTTTATGTTTGAAGAGGATATAGAGTTGTGACTTCAATAGATTAGATACTACTTGCAAACTTCCACCTGTAATCGAAGTCATTAATTCGCAGTTTACAGACCTTCATAGGTAGTCCACAGCCCACCTCTTGAGTTCAACCTTGTACTCCACATTTCTCTCTCATCTATTGATTCATCTTAACAAGACATAATGGCTGCAAATAACCAAACCATTCAGGAGTTAGCAACCCTAGACTTAGATTAGCAGCCATTGTGTATTGAGTACCCCAACCTTAAGGTAGCCTTTGAACTCAAGTCTGCTTTAATCCATCTCCTGCCAACCTTTCAAGGTTTTGTAGGACAAGATCCTAATAAGCATATCAAGGAGTTCAATATAGTATGCTAAAACATGAAACCCATGGGTATTTCAGAGGAACAAATCAAGCTAAGAGCATTTCCCTTTTTTTAGCATACTTCGTAAAGGATTGGATTTGCTACCCACCTTCTATAATTGTATACACATATAATGAGATGAAGAGTTTGTTTTAGGAAAGTTACTTCTAAGTATCTAAGGCTGCTAATATTAGGAAGTAAATAGGTGGGATTAGGCAGTATTGTCACAACGTGACGGCCGGTGAAAAGCCATCATTTTATGACTTTGGGGCGCGTAAGGGAAAACGCAAAGAAAAATAGGAGTCACCACCAATTAATTAGAAGGATAATTGGGATCCTTAAAAAGAAAGTAAAACTAGCCCTTGAAACTAGAGGAAGGGTTCAAGAGTCTAATTACGTGTGGGGAAGGTGTTAGGCACCCCACGACGTCCATCACTAAGGATGGTTACCCTAAATTGTCTGTGCTTAATAATTTTACTGTATTATAATTACCCCTTTTAATAAGATAATAATGGACAAAGATGGATAGATAAATGACTAGACCTGCCTTACCAAGTAAGTGCCTATGTACCCCAAAAGGGATCAAGGTCAACGTAATTCGAAATGTACGTTAAACTGATTAATTAATTAAGAAGGCACTAGGACGTTTAGGGAAAATTAAATTTCCACTTAAAGCCTAGACAACGGGTTAAAACTTTAGAGAGAATATACCTCTACTAAAAGCTTGTAAAAACTGAGACTTTGGGAAAATAAAATTTCACTAAAAGTCTAAGGACACTAGGACATTGGGGAGAAATAATCTCCACTGAATGCTTGTGAGAGTTGAGACTTTGGGAAAATAAGATTTCACTAAAAGTTCATAAAAAAAATGAACTTCGGAGAAGATAAACTTCTACTAAAAGTTCATTAGACGTTGAGTCTATGGAATTTATGAAAATAATAAGGCGATAAAGAGATTTGAAAGAAATAGGAGCCAAAAATGTGATTTTTAGGAAAATGAGGCTAAAAAGTAATATTTAAGAGTTAGGGGACCAAATTATAATTCTTAGAAGTATGAGGGTTAAAATGCGATTACGAAAAGATTTAGGGTCAAAGTGATATTATTGAGAGTATGTGGTCAAAACTAAAATTATTAAAGGATTAGGGGTTGAAATGCAAATTTTAAAAATATTGAATTAGAAAGCCAATTAATTATATTTTTACAACCCTTTATTTAAGTCCTTAAAGCCATGAAAGAAGTAATGGGCTTTGGACCCCTTTTAAGAATATTTAAATGGACCCGTAAAGCCACTTTAGTGAAAATTGGGCCTTGAACCGGTGGGAGAGAAATGGGCTTTGAACTCATTGGGCCTTTGAAGTCTATAAAATTAATTTTACTGGGTCTTTGGAGCCTTATTGAGAGAAATTAGTTTCTCTTTTTTTTTTTCTTTGGCCTTTGGAGCCACACTACCTGGGTAAATCTCATTAAGTTCCAAAAAAAGATTGGATAAGGGGTCTTAGGGGTTTAAAGTAAATGTATAAAGAAAACTCCCGCATTACTAATGAACATTTGCACTTCCCTGCTAACAACAGAAAGAGGATTCTAAGTAGACATGTTGCATAACACCAGACATAATTCATAATTGCATTAAATAAATAAATAAACAAACAAGAAAAGACAAAGAAAGAAAGAAAACAAACTTTCAAAATAAAACATAAGCCAATATATTGAGCTCAGGGGTGCATTTCATGCTTCAGATTGGCTTGGTTTCATAAACACAGTACACACATTTCTTTTGAACCAAATAGAATCAAGGGATGACCACAAAACATCAATGCATAATCATGATCAGAGCAACACCACAAATTGCGTGAATATGCACCAAAGAGAGAAATAAAAAAAACTAGAGCACTGAGTGTTTGATAACAGAGCAACACCAGATCACGATCAAACACCACCACTTTTCCTTTAACCAGAATATGTTACATTTCCAACATAATCAAATCTATGGAATGAAAATAACGTATTTTCAACAACAAGAATTTAATCTGAAATGCACAATGCTCTACCAATTGGTGGAATTTTGGAATGCAAATGATCATCATTCAGATGCAAAGGAAAACCCATGGCTGTCCCAAAATCAAGAATGTAAATAAAGGCAAAATTTGAACTACCTCCTTGAAGCGTGAGGAAACCGAGCTTTCAATATCCAGTCTCCATTCTTCCCAAACGTCCCAGCCTTGCTATGGTTCCCTAATTTCAAAGAGATGGCCGGCTCTGAAATTTCTCTTTCCTAGTTCTCTTTTTCTTACCCACTTCTATTGTTCTCCGTTTTATGATTCTCTTCTAATTCGTTGATCTATTTTGCCCTCGAAGGTCCTCTTTCTCTGTTTTTGTCAATCGTCCCCCTGTCTCAGCTCTAGGAATCCCCTGAAATTTCTCCGTTTTTCCCTCTCATCCCTCTATCTTAGCTTCGACCTCTCTTCTCGATTTTTTAGCTTCCAAAATCGTCTCCCCATCTCTGGTCTCTCCTTACTCTCAGTTTCCCTTCTTTATACCCAAGGAATTCCTCTTGTTGCCGTGTCTCTTGCGGTGGCATGAGGGTGATAGATTCCAGGGAATGGGCGAAGGTGTGGGTTTTGTGCAGAGGAGGTGTGGTTGCAGGAAAATGGGCGTGGTTTACAGAGGTAGCATGGAGTGTGATTATGCAGAGGTTACATTGCGTGAAGGTGCCGTGGATGGATGAGCAGAGGCGAGGTGAATGTACAGAAAAGCAGAGTACCGGGGGAAGAAAGTGAAAAGAAAAAAAATATTCAGAGTGTGCAGGGGGGTGAAACCGGGCTTAAGTGGGAAACGGGTATGGGATCTTGGTTAATGGGTTGGACCGGGTAAGTGGTGTTTGTTGGGCTTCAGAAAAGGATTTTTTTTTTTGGGCTAAGAAAAGAGGGAATTTGGGTTATGTGGATTGGACCAAAATCAGTAATAAGTTGTTAAAAAAAAAAACAAAGTAATAGGCTTCTTTTTGTAATTTTCTTTAAAATAAATTTTTATTTTTATTATTTAATTTTAAATTAAAAAAATACTGGACAAAAATAGATGTTTACAAGTATAATGGGGAGTCCTTATATGAGTATTGGGAGAAATTCAATAAGTTTTGCATAAGTTGTCCAAACTATCAAATTAGTGAATAACTCCTCATACAGTACTTCTATGAAGGTCTCATGCCCATAGACCGAAATATGATTGATATTTTAAGTAGAGAGCTTTGGCTAATAAGACCCTCAAAGCTGCCAGACTTCTCATATTAAATATGGTAGCTAATTCCCTATAGTTCAGCATTAGGAATGATTGACCATCCAAGAAAGTAAATGAGGCCAACACAACTTCCATTGAACAACAATTGGCTCATCTTACTTCTTGTGTGAACAAAATAGCTGTTGAAAATGTGCACTAAGTGAGAGTATGTGGGATTTGCTCTACGTATGGTCACCCTATTGATATGTGTCCAACCTTCAAGATGGCAACATAGAACAAGTAAATGCCATTGGTGGCTTCCAGGGTTAATAAACTTATGCCAATACTTATAATCCAGGATGGAGGGATCATCCCAATTTAAGTTATGGGGGGAACCAACAAGTAGCACATAATGCAATCCCTAATTGGCCACCAAGATTCCGACAAAGAACCTAGCAGCAATACCACGTTCCACAACCCACCCCACCATCTATTCCCCCAAACACAGGAACACCTCTTGAGAACCTAGTTAAGTCCCTATCTACTAACATGATACAGTTTTAGCAAGAGACTAGGGCTAGTATTCAGAGTTTGGACAACCAAATGGGGCAATTGGCTACTGTTATGAGCCATTTAGAGGCACAGGGGCCAGACAAATTACCTTCTCAGCCTGTGATAAACACAAAGGAGAATGTCTATGTAGTAAGTTTAAGAAGTAGAAAGAAGATTGATGCATCATCTACTACACAACTCTTGAAGTTAATTAAGGAAGGTACCCACCAAGAAAAAAAGCCAACCCTGCCACCCACTAAGGTAAACCCCAAACCTTTCATCTCTTCCTATATCACTCCTTTATCATTCCCAAGCCGGATTGCCAAGCCCAAAAAAAGAGGAGAAAGAGAAGAAAATTTAGGAAACCATCCACAAAGTAGAGGTAAACATACCTCTCCAAGATGTGATACAGCGGGTGCCCCACTATGCAAAGTTTCTCAAGAAATTATCCACCTCAAAGAGAAAGTTGAAGGGTAATGAACAAGTAAGTGTGGGGGAGAATGTCTCTGTCATTTTATAAAAGAAGCTCCCACCTAAGTGCAAGGTCCTAAGCACTTTCATTATCCCATACACCATCAGCAACATCATGTTTGATAAAACCATGTTGAAAAGTGTAAGGTACACACACACACTTGATTAGATGAATTGTGAATGATGTTTTACCCCTTGAACTCCTTGATGCTTTCTCTACTCTTGGATAGCTAGGTTTCATGAAAGTTTGTGAAATGCAAGTGTAAGGAACTTAGTAAAAGTGTGTTTTGTCCTCTTAAGTTCATGTTTTTTTTTCTTGAGGAAGAGCAATGGTTAAGTGTGGGGGAATTTTGATAAGTGTATAAATTGGTATAAATTTCTATTGAATTCTATGATGTTTGATTGCTTAATCCTTGAATTTGTTTGGTTTTCATTTGTATTTTACATGTTGCAGGTGTTTTGGAAGCTAAAACTTAATTGGAGATAAGGCACGAGCTTGGACAAGTTTTAGGTAACTTAGGCAAGATTTAAAGAGCCAAATACAATAAATCCAGCACTTAGTGAAAGCTAGTGCCCCAAAAGAATTAGAAAGCCAACCTACTGTTGGGAATAGGTAGCTTTGGAAAGTAAGTTATATTTTCCAAATTGATATTAAATACATTTTTAATATTAATAAATAAAAAGTTTATTTATGTAAGCTTTATTTTCTAGTTATTAAGGTTCCTAGATTCTAATAAACCAAGTTACATTTGTATAAGAGTTATACAAAAGGATATATGAATCTTTGGATGAATATAAAAAATATTCATAGTCATTGAATAAAGCTGGTGACTCTATTCAATAAAGAATGTAATGTTCAAATTACCTCCATAGAAAGAATGTGATTTTTTTTAAGGGAATGATGAATCTCAAATTGTTGAACTGGTAGACTTTAGATAATGATACTATTAACTGAATTGAAATCAAGTGAGATATCAAGTTCAAGTTAATACCGTTACTTTAAACTTGAACTCACACACATTGCATACGCTAGTAGCAAAACTGAAATCCTAATGGATTATGGGCTCGTGTTCTTGACCATTATGATATTTAATATACTATGGTATGACCATTGTGTGATATTGTTCAAGACCCTATATATTAGGATCATAATGGGAGTGAACATTCAGGAACATAAATCCAAGAAATGGGGTTTGTAGCATTACATCACTTTTGGTGATTTCACAAAGACAAATGATATAACTGGGTCTAATGAAATGATAAATTAGCTATTCATTATTTCAAGATAGTCTTAGAAAAGTTCTAAAAGATTATCCAGTTACTTATTGGATGAAATTTGATACCATGAGACAAAATTGGCGTAAGGGGTAAAATGATAATTTTACCTTATATTAAGGATGGCTACGAGGGTTTACAAATACTAGATTTACAAATTGGACAAATCAATATTCAACATTAATTTCTCATAATTTTAGGAATTATCAAAAGCGCAATCATAAGTCTTTGGTGGAATGACCTCATGATTAATAAAATTGGATTTAATGAGATTAAAATAATCCCAAATTTATTGGAACTTGAAATTTCTATGTCCAAATGGATTCCCCGATTCTCCTAGCTATAGAGAATTTAATCCACAAAAAGTTGGAATAAATTCAAGATGAAGTTAATTGATAGCATTTCAACCAAGGTTTTATTAAGACAAGAGTTGTCATAATTTAAACAAAGAATTATTTTAGGCCAAATGTTGTTTGAAACATACTTAAAAATGTGAGAAACATTTTTGTCACTAAAGAGATAAAAATAGTTTTTACATTAGTTGTCTAAATTAAAAAACAATTGTTTTAATTAGATAATGAAATTTTAAGAAAAATGTTTGTCTTAATTAAGAAAGTGTTGTCTCAATTTAGACAAATTTTATATTAGTAATTATTTTTGGTTTAACTACTTTAAATTAATATTTGAATTGTTCAAATATTTAATTTGAAGAAGTTGTTTAAAATAAAATTGAATCTCCATTTAATTAGAAATTTTGACTATAACATTTTATTAGAATAAAATTAATTTAATTAATTATTTATCCTAATGTTGTTGCAAAGTTTGAATTGCTCAAATTTGTGAAACAACCTCCTCCCCATGTGATCGAGAGGTATACAGCCAAAGGAGAGGAATTAGTTTTTGATATGGTCAAATATATTCCCTCCTAATTATGCAAGCGACTAAAGGTTAGAAATTAAAATAGCTTTAATTTCTTAAGTAACCTATGTTCAGGGAAACTAACTAAGTCAAAGGAATTTAATTAAGTAAAATTTATTTATTTGAATTTTTAATTCAAGAATGATCAATTAAAAATTCACACATATTTTATTTAATTGTTAAATAATTATCTGTCACAACGTGACAGCCGATAAAAAGTCATCATTTTATGACTTTGGGAACATAAGGAAAAAAGCAGAGAAAAAATAGAGTCACCACCAATTAATTAGAAGGACAATTGGAATCCTAAAAAAGAAAAGAAAACTGACCCTTGGAACCAGAAAAATGGTTCAGGATTCTAATTACGTGTGAGGAAAGTATTAGGCACCCCACAATATCCATCCCTAAGGATGATTACCTTATATTGCTTATGCTTAAAAATTTAATGTATTTTAATTACCCCATTTTATGTCAATGTGATGATAAAAAGGTAAAAGATGAAAAGACTAGACCTGCCTTATTAAGTAAGTGCCTACATACCCCAAAAGGGATAATGGTCAACATAGTTCAAGAATATTTTGATAAATTGATTAGGTGAGATGTATGATCTTTTGCCAAGGAATGTTAGGACATTAGGGAAAGATAAACTTCCACTTAAAGCTTTGAAAAGAATTTAGGACATTTGGGGAGTACAAACCTCCACTAAAAGTCTATGGAAATTAGAACATTGGGGGAGGATAATCTCTACTGAAAGCCTATGTAATTGGGACATTAAGGAAGAATTAATCTCCACTTAATGCCCATGGAAACTAGGACTTTGGGGAAGATAAACTTCCACTAAAAGCCTATAACACTATAGAAGAACAATTCTCCACATAATGTTTGAGAATGAAATGTAAAAAATGAAGGAGATTTATTATTCTTGGTCAAATTCCCATTTCCAGAAATCTCGAGGCGAAACTAAAATTTCTAAAATATTTGGGGCTTAAGAAATTTAGAGTGATCCTTGGAATCACACTTAAAAGGATGAGCAAGTTAATATTTGAGAATAAAATGTGTTTTTAATTTCAAGAATGCTCATAATTTTATTTGCTTAGGCCATTGAGATATTTACCCTAAACCACCTTAGGCTAAAAAGATTTAATCAAAGAGGACCTTAAAACCCAATTTGAAAAGCAAGTTACATGAGACCTTTGAAGACCATTAAATTAATTAGACATTTGGGACTTCATTTTTTGGATTTTTTTCATTTAGAGAAAAGGGTTTTGAGCCTTGGATCCATTCTAAAGAGCAATTGAAACGTACCTTGCAACAAATGGTTTTAACCTCATTTTCACTTATAGAAACACATTAAGGTGGAATTAGGTCCTTGGACCCAAAAATACTAAGTAATATCCTTTTGGATTCCCCAATATTTCTTTTTTTTGGATGAAGAAGTATTATTTTTTTATGAAGCCCAAAACCACTTTCCACTTCTTATCATACAAGGGTTTTATTTTCCCAAAAAGTTTTATCCAAAGGCCTTCA
>JASKGM010060637.1:0-17904 GCA_034509205.1 Ceratonia siliqua | reverse complement strand
CTCCCTAAACTTTTATGTTTATGTGATTTCATTATCTGCCTGATCATTCATATATCTGCCTTATCTTTTATCTGCCTGATCGTTTATCTTCTGTTTTGCTGACTTGGAAAGGCTTTCTGTTTTCTCTTATATCAAGATTTATTAAAAGGCAGTAATTTTTAATACCCAATTCAACCCCCCCTTCTTGGGTATTTTAGGCATATTTTCTAACAAGAATAATGGTTGTTATATCTATATCCCTACAAGTGGATACATGATTCAGGAGCTGCCACACACCATGTTACAAATGACACAAAGTTATATATAATAGTATACTAACAAGAGAATTGATACTTGTACACCCAATAAACTTACATTACTATACACCATTCATTCTTAATCATTCTTTTAATGTAAAATAATGATGATGATAATAGATGATAGATAATAATAAAATAAAAAATGTAAGATAAGAGGTAAAAATGGTATAAAAAAAATGATATACTATTATAATAACTCATACTAACAATTCCCTTTCTCACTACAATTTTTATGAATGAAAATACTCAATTGTGTAAACAAGTACACAATTACTTCGAAAAACTCAATTTTGCTATCTTTAATATATGATTTGAATAATTTCTCTTGATTAATTCCTATTAATTTGATTGAAGCATCTCCTAACCAAATTCTTACTCATCCCAATCTCCTTAAATAAATTTTAAGTAATTACCATAATTAAGTTTATTAGTTTGGAAACATGAAGATTTTTTTCATTCAATTGTGCACACCCTTCTAAATTACTAGAAAAATAAAAGAGTATGAAACATCATTTTAAATTGTTTTTTGAATTATATGTCAAGTCAGGCAAAATTTAAATGTAACCATACACCTCACGAGCAAGTGATTTGGTATAACTTGATAAGAAAAAGTATGATAATTTTTCTGAGACAAAAAAAAATGTACGATAATTTTTCCGCCATGGCATTATATTTATACCCAGAGAAGAAAATCTCTCTAGTCTCATATTACATCACCATGCATGTTATCACCGCCTACAAATCCGAAGGGTGCAGTGGCGGGGACCCATTACTAAACATGAACAGAGATTGGCCATATAATAATGGAAAAATTGTAACATTAAATATGAAGGCAACCTTCTACGATAGTAACATGGGTATGTAATGTAACAGGCACTGGGTGCACTTCTTCGTTGTGAGGAAGAATGTCAAAAGTACACTGGTATATTTGAACAAATGTAACAAATAACCTGAAGTCAATCATTCCCTCCTCAGTTAGTTTTGAGGTGGAGCTACTCCACGTATGCATCGTAACATGTACGGCTACGATCTCTTTATAGGACTTTGCATCATCAACAAGGTTCTTCCTGTCATCGTGCATGTTCACGTTCAGAGTTCAGGGGTGAGAGTGGGTCAGTGAGAGAGTAAGAAAAGGCTGTATAAGAAGCAGATGCATCAGTGATCCATCTGTTTCCATGAAAAACAGAGCTTCTGTGTTAACAAAGTAGCCATTTGGTTTCTTTCGTTGTCTTGTCCATTCCTTCCTAATTATCCGTTTCTTTCTCGAGAAGACGAGAGAAAACAAAATGAGAAGTAAAGGGTGGTATTAGCAGTTTCCGATTTTGAACCTTCCTTTTGGGTCTTCTAGTTTTTCTCAACAACCAAATAGGGTGTAAATGCATTCACTGGCCGGAAAATCTGCCTAGTTCACGTGTACATTCAAACCTTGGGCGCTGATCTGGTCTGAGCTATATAGCCTTGGAAAGTAAGGTTTCAATTTTGCACTCATTGGGGTTAAACCCACGTGTAGTTTCCATCTTCGTTCGAAACGGAAAGTTAAAATTAGTCTTCTTTCTTTTTTTAGTATCATTTATCGCTGGTGTTTTAGTTCAAGCAGAATTCAAATAGCAAAATTAGCTGGGATAAAGGTCAGCAATATAAATCTGAAAGCCTGAAATTTTCTTCTTGGGTTCTTTCTAAGATACTTAACGATATTTTCTTATGTCCTAAGATATTCTTGAGTTTTGGGATTCTGGGTCGTCTGGTTTTGTTTTTTGAATGGAGTATCCTTGAATCATACAGAGAATTGGGCATTTTTGCAAGAGCAATTGCGAGATTCAGATTGGAAGAAGATGAAGAACTCAATTTCAGATGAGAGTTTTTATATTGAGAGTGATGAAGATGAGGAGAAGCAATCTAAAGGTGAAGATGATGGGAGCGATTCGGATTCTTCCAATTGTTCTAATGAAGACCAGCCACAGCGCAAGACCAGTTCATACAGCATGGCATGGCCTCAGAGTTACAGGTTAAGTCCCTCTGTCCTGTGTTTCTCTTCCGTTAGATTTGTGCTTTTCTCGGCTGTGTGATGAGTGAGTGCATTTATTGGTTTCTTTGCCTCTTTTTTTTAATCGTTTCCTGATGTTCTTTTTGTGACTAATTTCCACTGATGATGATATGTTGAGGGGGGAAAATCTACCTTTCCATAGTCAAGGTTCTGGGAAAGTACTTTCCCTTAGAAAAAACAGTTCACGGAGGAACATAATTGTTTGACTAATATTTTAAATATCCACATGAAGACAAAAAGAATAAAGAAATTTCATCCCCCTTTCCTGTTGAATCACTATATTTTGTTGTTGTTGAATGAGTCACTATGTTTTATGACATTGGAAATGACATTGGCTTATTTACCCCGTTGCAAGATTTGATGTCATGTATCCACTGGGAACATGCAAAAGGAATATTATATTTATTGGGATCAGCTGTAAAGTTCCAGGCATGTTCTCAGTTTAAAGTGCTAATTTACTAATTTTGTATCAGTCAATTAAACGTTCTCCAGCAAAGATTACAACTTGTGATCGCATCTTCCCCGTAAACAAATTTTACGTCTTAAGAAAACTCAACGTCATTAAATTTACTTGATGGAAGAGCAAGATGTTGAAATTTTGATTAGTATGAAGGTGTTATTATCAAAAGAATATTAGAGTTGTGTGAACTGTAAATCCTGATAAATATTCTTTTCTATTTGCACATTCATCAACCTGAATACTTATTCTCTTTTAATTAATGTTTCAGGCAGTCAATTGATCTGTACAGTATTATACCATCACCAAATATTGGAAGTCTGGCCAATGCCTCGTTGTCAAGAATAGGCAGTTCTTTTCTTTCTTCATCTCTAACAAGAAGGCACACTCCTGAAACAGTACCTTCAGTAACAAAACCTCTCTTACAACCAACAGCAGATGAGAAACTGAGATATGGCTCTCAGTATTTATTTCCTCCCCTTCCATCTAGAAGGTCTTCCATTAGGAAGTCTGTTTCTAAGATTTCTCATGAAATTCCAATTTCTAGCCAATGCTCTTTTGGACAAGCTGTGCTTAATGGTAAGTAATTGAACCTTTGCTTGCTATACTTACTGATGTATGGTTAGGATATTTATTACAAGAAAGTTATGGTACCCACTTTGTCTTGATTAAATTATGAGAGAAAAAAAAAGAGTAAAAAAGATAAATAAAGAAGGAAGTAATCGATAATAATGATAATTTAAATACATTAAGAAACAAAGGATACCATGGGAATCAGTTGGTACACTAAATTTGATTTATATAATATCATCAATTGAAATATCTATGGATTTTTGTATGGGGAAGTTAATTATACATTACCAATCTCGCAAACCAATTCTTAATTTGGAGCAGTTCTACTTGGTCCTCTCTTTTTATAAGTGACTTCATTTCTCCATTGTTGGCTTGGGGACATTTTTCCAGATTCTACTAAAATTTGGTGGAGAAAAGAAATGAAATAAAATTATGCATGCTATGTTAATTTCTATGCATATATTAACAATATTGAGTTCAGCTGCAAAGAAGCGATGATGTCTATACTTGAAACAATCCACAATTCACATCATGAAGCAAAAACAACCTATTAGGCTGGATAATATGCCAAAGGACAGTGACCACATGTGCATAATCATGGAACATGTCTGATTGCTGCAACTTGTCTTCTAAGAATTTCCACAGCCTTAAACTTCAATCCTCAATCTTTCCTCTGACTGCAGTGGACCACATTAGCCAATGATGTAAACTATTTTCTAGCTTATCAGCAATAATAAGTAAAATGTTTCATACCACTTTGTCCACATTACTCGCTTAAAGTTGTCCATAAATTAATTCTCTAATGTCTGAATTGAACATGATCTTATATATTGAATTTTGGTTTGTTCTAACACAGTAACACTAATAATGTGCACATAAGCACTTTTTCATTAGTAGCTTTGAGTTTTGTATTTTTCATATCATTATCTTTATGAATATATAATAATTTGGGTTAACAATGTCAGCATTTATGCAAAACTACCTTGAAATCTGAAAGACATAATAAATCCTTGGGTTCTTTACATATCATAAATTTATTATCTTCACAAGAACCAATCAAACAAATATGCTATAATGAAACCATTATTTTGTAAAGAACTAAACCTTCTTCCACAGGGAGGACACAATTCAATTATGAATCAGTATATTTTGTGTCTGAATGTCAATGACAGTTATGGATTTTCCTCAGTTTTTACTGTGTAATTATAAGTTGCTTTTGCTTTTGCAGGTGTAAATGTTCTTTGTGGTGTAGGACTCCTTAGTACCCCTTATGCTGCCAGAGAAGGTGGATGGCTTGGGCTTTCGATGTTGTTCATGTTTGCAGTTCTTTCCTTTTATACTGGGATGCTCTTGCGTTGCTGCTTGGACAGTGAACCTGAGCTTGAGACATACCCTGACATTGGTCAAGCTGCTTTTGGTCCTGTAGGACGTATTGCCATTTCGGTAAGTTTTCCTTGTGATCTCCTATCATATTTAAGTATGTCTATTTTAATTAAATTGTGGGTACCTATGAAGTTATTAATAACCCTACTATAAAGGTGAAGGCTAAAGAGAGGGGAGGGGGAACGAACCCCATGTAAATCAAAAGCAGTAGTCTCTGATATCTTATTTATGAATTTTCCTTTTTCTGGTGGATGCAGATAATTTTGTACGTGGAATTATATGTAAGTACAGCTGCCTTCACTCAGTGAGTATTCCTTTGGGAGTCTTTGTCATAGCAAAAGATTATTTATATAACAAAGGATAAAATCTGAGTGGGTAACAATTTGGGTCCCGCGGATGCATCCTATTTGGTAACCTCCTCCTATGACCTGTGTCTATACATTGGATCTCAGAGACTGTTCCCTTTTCATGATTTTGGCTTTCCATTAGTCATATGACAATTCATGGATTGTTGTTAGCCTTTTTGATATAGTTGCAGTTTCTCATTTGGTATAGTTGCACATGATTGGTGACTGCTTATCTATGTTTTAATTTGTTCAAGTCCCTCATGGTTTATCCTGCAGTTTTCTGTCATATTTTAATACCATGAGTCCATGATAAACAGCAGTTAAGAGTTAGCATTTAAATATGTAACTGCTACAAGTTAGAGATTAATGTGATTTCATCAATTTAACAGTGTTATTGCAATAAACTTAAGCACAATGAAATAATGTTAGATAGTTGATAATAAAGAAATTTCAAATTCAACTCATTTGACCATGCAGGAATTCTATACAAGATAGACTAGACTGTAAGAGTTTCTATGATAGGGAAGAATGGTGGTCACAAGACCCATCATCTTAGTTTTCAATGCGGATATATTGTATATGCTGATACAATACTAATAAAAACACATGCATGCACACATTGATGACCTTTATACATACGGATGTTCATCAGAAAAATCATGTGAAGATTCTTGGTAGCTAGTTTTTATAGGTATTCAATACTCTATGCATGTCAGAAACTGAAGTAACTGAGTATTCCTCCTTTCAAAATATCCACCAGCATTTGAGTGTTTTTTCAAGGTGATACCATTTCTCCATGCACTTCATTTGAGAAAAGTGAATTTTTGAAGAAGCACAGCCTTTTGCAATGAGGATGCAGATGATGAATGAGAAATAATGAAAGAGAGTTCTATCACTAGATTGATAGGAAGCCTAATGTTATGTGCCATTTTTCTAGGATTTTTCGAGGGATCCTAAACCTTATTTGTCAGATAATTTGAGGTGCATTGGGCCTCCTATGTTGAACACTAAGTTGAGATGCAAATACTTTGATAATTTGTTCATGAAGGGAAAATCCCTTTATATAGCCTCAAGGCCTACAATTTATTTTAGGAAGGAACTAAATAAGGAAAAGACAGGATTTAAAGGACAAGGAACATAATAGCTGCATAAAAAGGAGCTGACTTTTAATGCTAACAGCTCCTCCTGATAACTATTCATAGTCCAGCCAAGCTATGAAAGACAGAAGCATAAATCCTGCTAAAATCAAGTGTTTACCAAACCAGGAAATTTTAATTGATTCTTTCCCTAATCTCCAGCCCATTCTAAAGCCCCAATTGATGCTCTCTTAATGTTCTGATTTCCTTCCTTAAATATCAAATCCAACCAGCTGTTAATTAGGAAATCTACCCAGCCGTTAAATAGGAAACCTAGCCAGCTGCTATGCCTTCTATGTCTCCCAAAATTCAAGAGAATTAATGCCTTGTGTTGACCCACCAAAATTACTTCTAATATACTTTCCCTAGTTGCTTTTGGTATTTCAATTCCTTTTAGTGTAGACATACTTAGTTGGGGTTAACACGTAAGTACTGAGCCCTTATATCTGGGTCTATTTATAGTGTTAAGGCTATGTACAACCTGGAGCTTATAGTTCATATGCACTGTGAAAAGTAGAGAGATAGAGAGAGATAGAGAGAAAACCTAATGTGGAAATATGTGTAAGTGAGTATTGTCACTTACTAAAACTTAATATATATAAAGAAAAGAATGGGCTAATGGGCCGATATATTACAGGGCTGAATAGAAACTAATCCTAAGCATATACAGGAAGTTAACACTCTCCCTCAAGTTGGAGCATATAAGTTATATGCACCAAGCTTGTTACAAAGAAACCCCATTCGAGAACCTCTAGGAAACTTCGTAAACACATTTGCTAACTGATTTGCTGAGTTGACAAAACTACTAGCAATGCATCTTGATGAAATATTTTTGCGGATGAAATGACAGTCAACCTTAATGAGTTTAGTCTGCTCATGAAACACTGGATTAGAGGCAATATGTAGAGCTGCTTGGTTATCGCAAATGAGTTGCATCTGCATCTCTTTGCCAAACTTCAACTCTTGAAGAAGTTGCTTCAACCATATGAGCTCAGACGTGGCTAATGCCATTGCTCGATATTCTGCCTCTGCACTCAACCATATGAGCTCAGACGTGGCTAATACCATTGCCCGATATTACGCCTTTGCACTAGATCGGGCAACCACATCTTGTTGCTTACTTTTCTAGGATACCAAATTACCGCCAATAAGAACACAATATCTTGAAGTAGATGGCCTATCTAATGGAGAACCTGCCCAATCAGCATCAGAATACCCATTGATTTGAGTATGACCCTTATATTCACATAACAGCCCTTTGACCTGGTGCTCCTTTGATATATCTGAGAAGTCGTATCACTGCATCCCAATTACTATCACACGGAGACTGTAGAAATTAGCTAACCACACTGACCGCGAAAGAAATATTTGGTCTGGTAATGGTGATATAATTGAGTTTCCCAACTAGTCTGCGATATCAACCAGGATCTGCCAAGGGCTCCCCCTGTCCTGGTAAAAGTTTAACATTCGGATCCGTAGGAGCATCAATAGGTCAACAATCTAGCATGCCTATCTCTTAAAGGATATCCAGTGCATATTTCCTCTGAGAGATAACCATACCACTATTGGATTGAGCTACTTCAATACCAAGAAAATACTTGAGGCGACCCAAATCCTTAGTCTGAAAACTCTGAAATAAATGAGACTTCAAACGAGCAATGCCATCCTGATTATCTCTGGTGATGACTATAACATTTGCGTACACCACCAAATAAATACACTTACCAGCCGATGAATGGCAATAAAAAACAGAATGATTAGTGTTACTACGAACCATTCCAAACTCCTGAACAACAGTACTAAATCTCTCAAACCAAGCACGTGGGGACTATTTCAACCCATACAAGGAGCGGCGAAGCCAACACACAAGATTAGATTCCTTCTAAGCAACAAAACCAAGTGGTTGCTCCATATGAACTTCTTCCTGAAGTTCGCCATGTAGAAAAGCGTTCTTGAAGTCAAGCTTATAAAGAGGCTAGTGACACATGGCAGTTAGAGAGAGGAACAAGCGAACACAGGCCATTTTAGCCACAGGAGAAAGAGTGTCACTGTAATCAAGCCCATAAATTTGAGTATAGCCTTTGGCAACCAAATGGGTCTTCAGACGATCAACTTATCTATCAGGACCAACCTTGACAGTATATATCCACTGCAACCAACAGGAGATTTACCAGATAGTAAGGGGAGTAAATCCCAAGTGCCATTATAATGTAAAGCAGTCATCTCATCAACCATGGCCTGATACCACCTTGAATCTAAAAGAGCCTCATGAGTAGTTTTAGGAATGAAAACAATGGATAAAGAGGAAGCAAAGGCATAATAGGGTGAGGACAAACGATGATAAGCAAGAAAAGTATATATAAGATGAGGATTCCGAGTATAACAAGTACCTTTCCAAGGAGGCATAAGTGGCAGGTCCATGGTAGGTGGAGAAGCCGGCGTAGAGGGCGAGTCATGAAAAGAATCGACAGGGCCTGTAAGAGAAGAAGGTGGTAGATGACGGCAGTATACCTAAGGGGACGATCAAGGACTGGAGGTGGAGTGAACTCAGCAGAAGCAAGAGGACATCCAAGATAAGGAACATGAAAGACATCAAAAATATCAGGATGCTCAACAGTAGATGGAGAAAAGAAAGAGGAAGACTCAAAGAAAGTCACATCTACCGTGAGGGAATAACGCTGAGCATTAGAAGAGTAACACCGATAGCCTTTATGAAGATGAGAATAACCAAGAAAGAAGCACTTGATGGACCTAGGAGAAAATTTGTCTTACCTAGGCTGTAAATTATGAACAAAACAAGTGCAACCAAAGAGGCAAGATAGGAGGACATAAAGCTACTGAGTTGGTAATAAAAGAGAGTGTGGAATGTCATGTTGCAACACTAAAGAGGCATGCGGTTAATTAGAAAACATGCAGTAAGAATAACATAAGCCTAAAAATAAAAAGGAACGTGATGATGAAGTAAGAGAGTGCGAGTAGTTTCAATAAGATGTCGATTCTGATGTTGGGCCACCCTATTTTGTTGAGGGCTATGAGCATAAGATGACTGATGAAGAATACCCTAGGAAGATATAAATGTATTAAAAGAAGCAGAAAAATATTCACGGGCATTATCACTACGTAAAACACGAATAGAGGTATTAAATTGATTTTTGATTTCAGCACAAAATTCCTTAAAGATATCAAACAACTCAGAACGAGCTTTCATTAAAAAAAGCCAAGTACACCGAGAGTAGTCATCAATGAAAGTAACAAAATACTAAAAACCTAAAACATAAGTGACACGACTAAGACCCCAAACATCAGAATGAACAAGTTCAAAATGGACGGAAGCCCAATTATTAACACGCTTTGGAAATGAAGTGCAAGACTATTTTCCAAGCTGACACGACTCCCAATCTAAACTAGACAGACTCGAAAGATGTGGAACCATCCGGTAAAGTTTAGAGAGGCTAGGATGTCCTTAGAGATTCAAGCCTGCTAATAAAGTCAGACATATCCATGTCCTGTTGCTTCAAGGAAACCATGTTAGAAGCAACCGTATAGAAACGTTGAATATCATTTGTGTAAAGGGTTTTGGCTTTATACCACAATTGGTGATAGTTTCTATATGCCTTATAAATGGGATAAAGTTTGGGCTCAATAGACTACCACCTTAAATTACATAAAAAGGCATTGGTTTTCTTCCAGGGCACCTTCTCAGAGTCAGGTATAGTATTAAGCTTGGTAGTTAGGTGATCTTCAACCCCTTGTCCCATAAACCATAATTCAACTAAAGCAGTCCAAGACATATAATTGGCACTCCTAGAAAGTTTTTCAATAGTGACAATAGGAGAATAAGTGAAAACTGTGGTGAAGTTACTCGATTTAACTGAAGAAGTGGAACTCGACATGATTTGGATGGAAGGCAGCCCTAATAGACCTAAAATAAGGTTATAGAGAGCTAAATAAACCTAAAAGATGTGCAAAAACATAAATTTGAGTGATCTGGATAACAGAAGACTACGCACGGCGGTGCTTGTGGTGGCTTCCGGGGACAAGCAGATTGGTGGCGTCTAAGGTCGTTGGCAGTGGTGGTGTTGTTAGATACACACTGAAAAAGGGAGATCGGAGTTCCAAAGCTTCACTAGATGGTAGGCACTTGGACGACTTGTGGCGACGCGTGGGCCAGGTTTGGATGGCGCCGTTCAAGGGTTATGTCGACGGAAGCTCTCCAAACACGGTGGTATGACCAAAAAAAGGCAACCGACACCGGGAATGGAACCAACTAGATCGGACAGGCATGGCGGCTAAATATTTTACTGACACAGGTGCTCACACACTTAAAAACTATAGGTTTTTCTCTCCCTATGCTTTGATATCATGTGAAGAGTAGAGAGATAGAGAGAAAACCTAATATGAGAATATGTGTGAGTATTATCACCTACTAGAGCTTAATATATATATAGGAAAGAATGGGCCAATGGTCCGATATATTATAAGGCTTAATAGAAACTAATCCTAAGCATATACAGGAAGTTAACATGCACCAAGACTTGTAACAAATGTAGTAGTTATTGCAAGCATCTCTTAAGAACATGGTGAAAATACTTGCCAGTTGGTTGTTTGAGTTGGAAAAAAATATTCTCTATGATGAAATGCCAATAAGTCTCTGCGTTTGGTCCTTGCATGAAAAACTAGATTGGAGGTTATACATAAGATATTGCATCTGCAACTGGCATGCCTTCAACCAAATGAGCTCACATGTAGTCTAGCACCATAGCTTGGTATTCAACCTTATCATTGGACATTGCAACAACATCTTGCTTCTTACTTTTCTAGGGTACCAGCTATCAAGTTGCTTCTAATAAGAATGAGATATGCTAAAGTTGAATGCCTATCAACGGGAGACCTGTCTAAGCTGCATCACCTGTGTGTTACTCTTGTTTTCATATAGCAATCCTTGACCTGGCACTCCCTTAAGGTATCTGAGGATGCAAACCATAATAACCTAATGATTGTCACATGGAGACTGTAGGACCTGACAAACCACATTAATTGAAATGGCAATATTTGGTCAGTGACTATGAGATACTTCAATTTCCCATGAGACTTTGATTTCTATAGGGATCTGTTAAAGGCTACCATTGTCTCAAGAAGAGTTTAACATTTCGATCCATGGTTGTTTGTATGTGTCTCATTTGATATTTTTAGAGCATAGCTGTAAATGGCAATGACAATATTAGACAAGGCCACCTCTATGCCAGGAAATATTTGTTTTCCCAAATTCTTGGTCTAAAAGTGATCAAAGCGATACTGCTTCAGTAACTAAATACTATCCTAATCATTGCCTATGATTACTATATCCACATAAACCATTAAATAGATGCATCAATTATGGGAAGTATGGCTATAAAAGATAGAGTGATTCACCTCACTATGAGTCATACCAAACTTCTAGATGACTGTATTAAATCTTCCAAACCAAGATTGAGGAGATTGTTTCAAACCATAGAGCGAGTAGCATAGTCTGCATATTAGTCTGGACTCCCCCTATGCAACAAAGCGAATAGGTTGCTTCACATAAACTTCTTCCTCAAGCTCCCATGAAGGAATTCATTTATAAGTTCCAGCTAGTAGAGTGGCCAATGGCACATGGCAGCCATGGAGAGAAAGAGGTAAATGTAGGTAATCGTTACAATAGGGAAAAGGTGTCTCCTTACTTCAAACCAAAGATCTCAAAGTGTAACCTTTGGCTACAAGTCAAGCTTTAAAGTAATCAAATTACCAATGAGGATCAACTTAAACTTTGTAAACCTAAAGACAACCAAAAATTATTTTTCCAGGAAGTAGTGGAATTAGATCCCAAGTACCACAAAAAATGAAAGGTAACCATCTCATCTACTTTTGCCTGTTGCCACCGAGAATGTGCATGTGACTCACAGGTAGTTTTAGTTAAGAAAATAAGCATAAGACATAAAGGATTCAATAGCATATTAGGATGAAGACAAATGGTAGTTGATGAAAAAATTATAAATGATGTAAGGTTTACGAGTAAAGCATATACCTTTCTAATGGCAAGATGAAAGCTATCCATCTGTAGGCAGGTCTATGGTAGGTAAAGATGCTGGAGTAGCATGTGAGTCAATTAGTGCTTCAGTACCTCCCACAGAAGGTTTTGGTTTAAGACAACAGTGATAAGTCTTGAGTGATGATGAGGGTATCATCTATATGAGGGTCAATATATGGAACTAAAAGAGCATTAGACACAATAGTGCATTTGGTGAGTGATGATGAGAAGAAGGATAACTTTCAAAGAAGATGACTTTAGCATAAGTGAAAAAGTGGTTGATGTCTAGAGAATAGCACATGTAGCCTTTCTAATGATGAGAATATTCCATGAAGACACATTAAATGGCCTTCACAGAAAGCTTATCCTATCCAAAATTTAGACTATGAACAATGCAAGTCAACAAAAAACATAGGATAAAAGAGGATTTGGATGAAAAGAATAAGGTATTTGATGCTACAACATAGAGGATGGCATGCGATTAATAAAGAAGCTTACAGTAAGGGGCCGTGGTATGAGAGATGGAAGAATATATCATGGTTGAGAGAAATTCTTGGGTAAACTTGGTCTACAAAATATGCGTAGACTAGACCAATAATGAATGCACACCTAAAAATTTTAGGGGTGGGATCCACTGGGACTCATATAAAACATGCTTGTGTTCATTTATTATTGGCTTATTTTACACATCTGTTGTAGACTGTCTACTTAAGAATTTTTCCATGGTCGAATCTATGCTCAGGAGTGGCGGTTGGTTGTTATTAGGCCAGATGATGGTCTTGCTAATCGCTAATGCGCCCTCACACACTAATCCATGGGCCACCTATGAAAAGGGGCATATGGACCTTATTAGTAGTGTTTTCAAACCGAAATTGGATTGGCTGGTTCGATTGGTTCGACTGGGAACCGGCTAGTGTTTGGTCTGGACTACACCTAAGATGAACTTTAGTGGGTGAATTGGTTCATTTGTTAGTATATAAGTAAAAAATATTTCATTTCATATGTATTGTACTAAGTAAAAAATGTATTATCATTTCATATAAATATATTATATATAAATAAATAAATATATATATATGGCTAATATTTCATTTGTTAGTATATATTAATATTTCATAATTACATACATGTATGTAAATAAATTTTAAATAAATAATAATGTATTAAATTTTATTTTAAAAATAATTAATTGTTTTAATATAGGCTTAAATGTTATTTTGATCCTTCTAATTTTATAAAAGTTTTAATTAGGTCCTCTTGTTTTCAATTTGAACAATATAATCCTATTTTTCAAAAAGTTTCAATTAAGCCCCTTCATCATATTTTTGTCCATCCACAAATAAAAAATGATAACTTCGTAGTTGATTAGCATATATGGACCTGTTATTGTTCACTTAGAATGATTATTTGACAAATCATCAGGTAAAATTACACTAAAAAACAAGAAAAATAAGAGAGAAAGAGAAATCACGTGCATCCAATGTGATTTTACTTGATTACTTGTCAAATAATTACTTCAAATGTATAACAATAAGACCAACATATGCTAATTAATCGTAATATCATCATTTTATTGATGAAAATGCGACGAAGGGACATTTTTGAAACTTTTGAAAAAATAGAAGGACAACATTGTTCAAATTGAAAACAGGATGACTAAATTGAAACTTTTATAATACCAGAGGGATCAAACCTGTATTTAAGCCTTTAATATATTTATGACGTGAATTGGTTCAACTAATTGAACATGTTTGAATGTAACCTGACAACCTCTTTGGAGTTTGGTATGGTTTTAAAACAATACTTGTTAAGGGCCACATTGGAGAAGCCATCAGTAAGACACAGTGGGAACCTATATTTTTCTCTCTTGAGGCTCTGAAACGGTGATAAATAAGGAGAGAAAGAGAGAGATATTGATGAGAAGTATAAGTACTAAGTCCTTATTGCAGGGTCTATTTATAATAGTCTCAAGGCTATGTACAACTTATATTACAAGAGAGTACATTTGTAGCAATAAATGAGAAAACAATTAGACTAAAGTGACTATGTGACAACTAGACACTAGTATTTACATTTAATCTGACAATGAAGATAAGAACTATCATTAGGATGTAGCATGCAATGCTTTGGTTAGAGCCAAGAGTAAAACATTATGAAGAATGGTTATTTAGTCAATGCTTGATTTTCCTCTTCTTATTCTTGACGAACTTAGACACTAATTCCCCTTACTGCACTAGGATGCTTTGTTGGTCACTTGGATTTTTGAAGTAACTTGTCATATTCAAGTGGAAGATAGTGATCTCTGATACAGCTGTCTTTCTTTCAGTCTTATATCATGAAATTTATGAGAAATAATTTGGCTATATATGTTTCTAATACCCATTTTTTCATGAATACTTGTTTCTTGAGTTGCATGATTATAAATATTTTGTAACGCTAATACTAGTTATTGGTGGGTCATACAACTTATACCATTTGCATAGATTTTTAATTTTTATATCAATAACTTGACCTAACAAATATTCCTTCATGCAGGCTTCTTGCATTGAATTCATAATTTTGGAGAGTGACAACTTGTCTTCATTATTTCCAAATGCACACCTAAATTTGGGTGGGATTGAATTGGATACACACCTTCTGTTTGCACTGATGTCCACCTTAGCTATTCTTCCTACTGTTTGGCTTCGTGACCTCAGAATTCTCAGTTACATCTCAGGTAGGAGACCTATCTTTTACAAGTAGTTAATAGTAAGCCTAAACATATTACATAAAAAATAGACAAGCTATTTGTGGGAAAATCTATTGAATGGTAAATTCAGCTATGGAGCAAGCAAATTCATCATAAATGAACTAAACAGAAACATCAAATTCAAATATTCCCTTAGGAAATATAGACAAGATTAAAAATTGACCTCTACTACACATATATATGTTATTTTCACTTAAGCTATCCATGGTAATAGAGTCAATTTTATTTGTAATAAGCTGGGCATGATTAATATCCATGTTCCAACTTGAAGGGTAGTGTTAGAATAAAGTGACAGCTAGGTTAAAATGAGTATCAACTAGTGGGTTGGGCTTGTACTAGTTGTACTATATGTACTGCCTCTTGTACTTAACCTATTCTATTAGTATAAATAGACACACACGAAACCTGACCTCTTGTACTTAGCATCTTCTATTAGTATAAACAAACATTCAAGGAACCTAACAAAGCATGTCAGTAATCCCATAGATATTTCTCTCTCTCTTTCTCTCTTGCTCATTGACTAGTTTCTACATGCTTCATGATCCAGCCCTTGTCTCTACTATTTTTAGAATTTTTAGAATAATTTATTCCAAATATGTTGAAACTTTGCTGTAAATATCAAAATAAATGCTACTGAATAAAAAATTATTGGTATTTTTACATTATATTTGTAACTTCTCGTATTTCCTTTTTGTTCATACCTTATTACTCTTTGCCTATGAACTTTGCTTATATTTTGCAGTTAGCAGTCATATATTACATTATTACTATTATTTGGAAAGGTTCTTATAATTGCCCCCCATTTATGTTCTAGCTGGTGGAGTTTTTGCATCAATTTTGGTGGTGATATGCTTATTCTGGGTTGGCTTGGTAGACCAAGTTGACTTACAGAGAAAAGGGACAACACTAAATCTTGCAACTCTTCCTGTCGCTGTGGGTCTTTATGGTTTCTGCTATTCAGGACATGCTGTGTTTCCAAACATTTATACATCAATGGCAAATCCGAACCAATTCCCTGCAGTGCTCTTAACATGGTAAACAAAGGATAATTTCTTGTTTAGTTACCTAAGAATCTATAATTCGTAGCTGGTTGCCCTATTTCCTTCACTAAATATTAATTTTTCAAGATTAAGATCTCTTCAAGTCTTATCCAACCTGCTATTATATTAAGAAAAAAAAACTTATCTGTTCTAGGTTAAAGTAACTAAGGTAAGCAAAACTGATCACCCAGTTACTAGGCATGAATGTCTTTGGATGTAAAATATACAATGTTATATAAGGATCTTATTTTCTTCAATGGAACTCCTCATTCTGGATCTACTAATTCCATCTGTGGTTTTATTTCCCTTGTAGTTTTGGTATTTGTACCTTACTGTATGCTGGAGTTGCTATAATGGGGTACAGAATGTTTGGAAATTCTACACTCTCTCAATTCACTCTCAACATGCCCCAAGATTTAGTTGCCACCAAGATTGCCGTGTGGAGTACGGTATGCTCATTCTAGATTCTATCATGGACCTTTTCTTAATGAATTTGACTGACATGCTAGGCTTAATTAATCAGATTGGCTTCTGTACTTTTCATTTTCTTCATGGAAATGGATTATCTAGAACCCTCTTCAAATAGAGTTTCCCAATGCTTTATGTAAGAGAGTAATTCTTCAATATTCACCCTGGTACAATTTGGTCAGTGAAGCAGAGCATATCATTTAGAATATTGAAGTTGAGATAATAGTTCTAGTGTGTTATCACTGGTGCTGCATCAAGTTGCACTTCCAATTTTGTTGAAGTCAATGACGAGTAGCTTGTTGTACATGAAACCCCATATCAGGGGCACAAATAGAACATATGCAGTATATAAGCCTAAGGTGCCATTCTAGTAATTTGGCACCAGCAGCCAACGGGTGGAGGTTTTGATAAATGACTAGTTTTTTGGGGGGAACAATAGCTTAGTTATTGTTAGCTCAATTATTACTCTTTGCGCTACTGTAATCATTCAATATCAGCATACTGTCAATATCCTATCAACCATATTAGTTGCTAACATAACTTATTTGTTACTTGTTCTTGTGCAGGTTGTTAATCCATTTACCAAATATCCTTAAAAATATATATGCCATATAACTACATATATGCATTTATACCTACATATATTATGGTAAATGTAATTTAAAAACAAAGTGCCTTCCTGAAATTGTTAGAATTTTGATAGAGGCATAAATTTTAAACCTTTTTATGAAATTTGAGAGAAATGAGAATTCTGTTGTAAACAAAATATGTCTAAGAAATTCAAGCATTTTTCTCCGTCTGAGCTATAATGCTACAAAATTAAGAATGTTCCAATTAATTGTTAAAAGTTATAAAACGTAATAAGAGACCTAGGTTTTCTGAATTATATTCCATTTCAAGATGAAAATATTTTACTCAACGAAAATGTTTTATGGCATTTTTTGTTCCAAAGGTATCTTTCCAAATAGGGTATAGGTTATGGAAGTTCACTGTCATTTACGAGACTTACAGCCTTTTCTTCTTTCTTTTTCCCCTTTTGTAATGTCTCCATTCTTGAGGTTATTTATTAATAAAATTAAAAAAAAAGGACATATTCATCTTATATGGGACATGGCAGTAGCCCTTCCAATTTCGATATTAGAAGAGGGATTTATTTCTTGTTATTTCTCTCTTATTCTCTTCCTTGAGTACCCTTCAGAGCTTAAAAATGAGTTAGAGTCAATTCATTTATTTCAAATCCATTTTCACCTACATTGTGAAGATGAAGAAAAATGTTTCTTCTTGTAATGTTAGAAGGAAGAGGAGAGGAGAATGAAGACAGAGTTGGAACAGCCGTAAAACTCAATAAGGAGCCGGCCA
>JASKGM010060626.1:0-17906 GCA_034509205.1 Ceratonia siliqua | reverse complement strand
GTATCACATGACATGCAATGATGCATAGCCTTTAAGTTTCTCTCTCTAATGTAGTTATTATTTGGTTTTTCGACAGAGTCAGTTTGAACCTATTCCAAATTATTCTGCAATATGTCAGCAACTGAAAATTTTCAGATTGTTTCTCATTATTTCTTATTTAAAAAAAAAAACTTAGATAAAGTTCTTTAGGATTTGCTATGAGATTCTCCAATTAATGAATAATACGTGTAACAAATTTTTTCACTTAACTAACCCAACTATTTTCATTAATATCTTTTAATATGCTTGTTAGTAAGTAATTAGAGAATCTGATGGCAAACATGTAAAGAACTTTAACCAAGTTTTGTCCAGAAATGCTAAGATGTACCAGGTAATTAGTAATGGAGAAGCTAGATGTATATATTCTAGTATATTACCTTCCACAGGCCATCACTTGCGAAAATGATGAATTCAGTGTCGTCATCAATCTTTTGAACCATCACATCTGGTTCTGCAGTAATGTGTTTCTTCAGTTTTCCATCCCCAAATGCCCGGGTCATTGCTAATTGGCCATCCACTCGCGGAACACACCCTAAGTTCATTATATGTTTCCAGCATTTCAGTTAGTCATTACTGGACTCTGAAGGGGAAATCCAAGTCCAACAAATGCAAAGGAAATAAACAGTATGCAAGAAAGAAGAAAAGTATAGCATCAAACAAGGAGGATGGTTAAAAGATTATAGTTTATCCATAATGAAATGGTAGGACTTCTGAGAGAATTATTCACTGAAAATGCAATGAATAGAAAACAACTGAAAAATAAACAAGGGCGGTAGCAAAACACAAATTTATTTATAGGTACCTAGTATGAGGATAATTTTCACTTAATAAAACTTAAAAGCAAGTATATATCTACACAGTTTTGAGATAAATCTCAAATTCAGTTTTATCTTTTGCACAGAACAAGAGAGCTTTCTAATAGGGATGGCAACGGGACAAGGAGGGAGTGGGAAGGCCTTCCCTGCTCCCATCTACACCACTTCCCTACCTCCCCGTCCCTATCTTTATTATTTATTGTGGGGCACAAATTCCCCTCTCCCCATTCTCCACAGGCAAAGCAATGTTTGGATGGATATAGAATATGACACAACTACACCATTAGAATTATGACATAAAAGAAGAATCTCCCAGGAATTTATTACTAAACATTTGTGAGCACCTACCCTTTTAAACTTAAAGGTTTGGCTCTTGATGCTTTATTCTACTAAATATAATATCCAACAATAACCAAGCAGGTCCTTTTTTAAGACTTGACTTTTCATAAAGAATTATTTGTTAATATGCAATTTCTATATTGGCAAATGTTGACAAGTAATTATTTGTTAATATGCAAGTTCTATATTGGCAAATGTGGACAAGTTATATTTCATTATTACCAGGTCTCTTAAACACAAAGCCACCTCTGCTTTCAACAAGATCTTTCTCCCTCTCTGGCTCATGATCTACTGTAATTTTTTTTGCCAGACCATTCCTGCATGATATTGCTCGAGAATCGCCAACATTGGCTACTAGTAACTTTACTCCATTTATTACTATTGCTGCAACAGCTGTTGATCCCCCACGTGAATCAGCTATTTTTTCTAAGATTTCATCATCTGTAGCCTTAAATGCTCTCTTAATTGCTTGCACTGGGTTTTTCCAGAAATCAGGCTATCCATTGATGATAAAGAAAACAAATATTAGTGAGAAAAAAAAAGAATAAACCAGAATATATGAATGACTAAAGAGTATACCTGACTCAATATATTTTCAAATAGATGGCTTTGCAAGTATTTTGCAACATCACGGCCTGAGTGGCCATCAAAAATTGCAAATAACCCTAAGTCATAACCATTGATATTCTTGTGTTGAGCAAAAATATAATCTTCCATTCCATGGTCTAACTTTCCTTGGACCAAGTGACATCCATGGCTGAAATGTCGAGTAGAAGAATCGTTCTTTTCATCTGCATCTTTAGTCGGCAGACCTTTTCTAAGTTCTTCCTATAAGAAGAAAAGAAAAGATCACCATCAAAATATTAAAAAACTAATTATAGAAAGGTAATTTCCTCTCTATTGTTATGAAACTTCTGTCCATAAACTTCAAGACTTCCTTTGCTTCTTCTGGCTTGCTCCTAGTACCCTGCGCTTCACATGGTGGAAGGGCAAGAGGAGACTAATCTATGACAACCAATATGTGCTAGTTAATTAGCCAACCACTGGCAGACTCTGACTCAGAAAAATCTAGTGGAGACCTTATGTTTTTCAATTATTACACTTAGAAGTAGTACTAGAAGCCCTCTACGAGCTGGAAATTTCCATCTACGCACATGAACATAACAAGGTAGCTTGCTTACTCATGGCACTACAAACATCTGGAAGGGCAGGCAAGGTGGGAAAAGGGAGTGAATGACAGTGGATTCCAAATATATAGAGTGATTGAAAGATACTTTAGTAAAATCTACATTATATATTTTCTAGATAGATTAATAGAAAAATATACATGAATGAAGTAGCAAGAATACCTATCATTAACAAGATTTAACTGGAAAGAACTCCAAGATTGATACCTCTGTACCAGTTGGACCTTGATCTCCTAATAAGTACTCTGCTTCATATTGATCATCATCACCAACATCAGCACCACCTTCTCTTTCATCACTATCATTATCATCATCATTGTGATCCTCAACCTCATCTTCATCCTGAAAATGAAATAGAAAACTTCTAAAAGAATGCAAGTCCATAAAATCATAAATGCACCAGATAAACAAGGCTTCCTTTGTCTGACTAATTAGTTCGGGCATTTCTAAAAGTAAACCAATTACTATAACTTGAAGGTCCATATTTGCACATTCTAAATATGACCTCCCAGAGAATCTCTCATGAAACTGCAAAGGTCCAGTTACTGTATTAGGATGCATTGTATACAATGTAATACTAGCATTGTTTCCACTATATAAACAAAATAAGTAGCAGAACCAGACCTTTGTTATATAGTAATAGTAATGCATAAACGAGAAAGGAAGTAAAAATAACCTTTCTTTCAAGGGAGTCCACATAGCTTCCCATCCTTGATCTCGTCTTCTAATATAAAGAGGAAATTTAAATCAAGAAATCCATATAACACTATGATACCAGTGGAAAGAGGACAGAAACCAAGAACTTTATTTCCTGTGATGGTGTTTTGGAATATAATTAATTGGGTAACTCAGAATAAGTAATTTTATAAAAACATGTTCCTGGGATACAGAACCAAAGGGTGGCATGGAATGTCACATATTGAAAGGTGGTGTAACTTGAGGATGCAACTGGGGACAATGAAGAAGTCTAGTGACATTAACAGGAGGAAATGTGAAAGGTTAAGAACTATCAAGTGACAAAAAGAACTCTGTTATTGCAGTTAGTCCATCCTTTCTAGCCGTTGGTTTCATTGATCGATGGATAGAGGAACCCATATTACATTTCTTTACTAAAGCTGACTCGCCATAAGCTTTGTTACCTTAAGAAAGTTGAGATAAAAAAAATGCCATTATAATTACACATGTTCATTTTAATTAACCGTTTATCTAACTATAGCTTTCTAAATTCAGTTATCTGAGTCTTGTGAACATAGATTGCACCAGATTACCAATCTATCTCCTCTATCTGTTTACAAGCACTATATTATGGGGAAGTAATTTCAAAGATTCTACAAAGTGTAATAAGAATTGTCAGGATAGTCTGAGAATAAGCCTTCTCATCTGCTCTTTCTATGAACAAGCATTTGTTTTTATCTGCTCCATTAAATGTTTACTTATATTTTTTCCTTGGAGCAGTAGTTCTCATGCAACAAATTCCTGATTTACCTAGAATCAAGTAATTAATGAGGTATTTCCAAGCATGTAACTGGCACAGAGCTACAAGGGAAAAAGCATGGTGGAAAGCATACATACTTTCATTTTATGTAACAAAATTTTTTCTGGACCAGAAGCTTATACCCTACAACAGAAACATTTTACTGAAGAAGGAAAAAAAATAAAAACTAATTCTAATACATGATTAACGTCTCTCGTTGCAAAAGTATTGGTGACAACCATACGCACAAATGTTTCTCCAAACTATTGTACTAATTTTCTGCTGGATGATATTGATTTATAGGATAAAGTTGTATTAGTTGTTTATTCAAGTTCTTTACATTCTATATAAAACAGAAGTATAAAGACCAGCTGGCCAAGAACTGCTGATAAATGAACAAGAAATGAAAACTCTAGATCTTAAAAGGGTAAGTAATCTTCAACCAGGAATGGATATATTGATAGAGCTCCTCTAAAGTTCACCTACGGCAGGCATGGGAAACAACAGCAGGGAAGCAACTAGACCTCATTGTTCTATCTATTATGTCTTTTATTTTGGCTGTTGTCTTTGTTTTGTCTGCTGGGCTACGTTGTTTTATTGTGTTGTGGGCTCAGTCGTTTTGTCTAGTGTATGGTCGTTTGGTGTAATGCCTCTGGTCTCTTTAGCTGGGTATCCGAAACCTAGAGGGGATATCAGAAAAATTCTGTTTTGACTGCTGGGAGAGCAGAGGGTCTCTCGAACACCCTCTTATCTTTAGGTATTACTGTTTCATTGATACTTCTCTGTTGGAGGTTATTGCGCGAGCTGGTTTTGCTGTTAAATTAATATATCAGTTTATCGCGGCTGTGTTTCGTTGGTTTTGAGCACTTGCGTTTGGGTTCCTGGATTGTCGATCCGAGTTGCGACAATTGATTTCATATCATATATTCATGAGAAAGATACAGGTCTTTTATGGGCAATCCTGGCAAGGAGCACGTATATGTTTATTTGTTACTACTCCTGAAGAACACAAAGAAGTTGCATACCTTGGATGCAGGAAGACTTACGTCAGTTTTCAAGGAAGACTTTCTTTTGTTAGGGCTAAAAGAACCCTGCCCAACACAGAACAATAATAGTGTTTGGTGAGAAAGTACTCGAAATGTAAAGACCAGATATAAACTTCAAAACCATATTCTTTATGGATTTATCCATGGTGCTGTGTAAAACCATCACTTGATCTCAGAATAAGTTGATACTTTGATTCATACCATATAGAAGTTATTTCCATTACCTATCTCACAATGCTTTTCACTAATTTTACTTACACTATCTCCTGATCGTAAGATAAATTGTGACTCGGGTCTAATATATGTAGTGTCTGGATCTTTGGTGCAAGGAGACACATTACAGACACAAGGTGGCTATATTCATCTGCACCCTTATCAATAAGAAGACTTTAAAGCATATCTGATATGATAGTTACAATTTTTTTAATACGGATGAATTTTTATATCATCGTTGATTAATGAACCAATTGGACATATTACGCCTTAAGAAAAATGGATAAGGGGCATGACATGGACATAGACACACCAAAACGACAAAATCTGAAATGTTCATGTGTAATATGAATTGTTGCATCATGTCTGATATAAGTATCAGACAGGGACACGGCTAGCTCCATAGATTACATGATAGCATCACCTTTTCATTTTCTAATACTATGACATGAGATGAGTTTTCCTTTAGATAGGCATAACAGCTTATGCAATGTTGATATTTTGAAATCTTAGTCCTAGAACTTTCTCCTTTTTCTAAAAAAAGCCAGTCTACCGTTGCTAAAATTTTTCAAACCTGAAAAACAGCACTCCAATCATGTGTAATCAGATCAACATATGCAGGTAATTTGGGTACTGTGCGCCAACTTTTACCTGTGACTATTTTATCAGTGAAGAGTTAAAATTGATTAGTTCGAGCCCATGGTTTCCTATCCCTTTATATTTGCAAGACTTCAATGGTACCTAACTTAAACTAAATTTCAAACCAATACCTAACAGGATAAATGGAAGTAAAGGAGTAAAGAATATATATGTGTAAATAGGAAGTCCTGATTATCAAAAGCTATAAAAATTCACGGAAGTTGCCCAGGGAAACAGGAATTGGCTAATGAAAATATAACATTTAAATGTGGGTAAGAAGAAAATGCTACTTATTTTACTCTTCTGCGACTCTTAGGTGAAATTGAGTTGGCTAAACGGGTCTTCAAATTTCTCTGTTCCTATACTAACCCAGTAACCCAAATGCATAAGCTCCTTGACACAGTAAAGTGACACCAAAGTTATTAGCTGTGTGAAAAGTAGCTTACGTACCTTGGTCATATCTGTAGGATGGAAATATGACATAGCTGAGAACTTGTTATACTAATGGAGGACAAAAAATGGGGTTGAGAAAGAAGGGTTACTTGGTTTTGTATATATTTCCAGGAAACAGCGTGAGGAAGAAAACTGGAAACAAACGGTGTCATAGAAAGAAAGAAAGAAAAGGACACGTGCTTATAGAATGAAGGAGCAGCGACCCTCACCGTTTGTACTTTGAGATTACAGCTTTACAAGTGGGCTCATGCTCACGTTCAGCAACTCAATTTCCCTTTTTTGTTTTGGATTTTTGGCAAGAGATATGAATGTAATACCAATGGCAAATTTTATCAGGTCCTTCTACAGAAAGAAGTGCTCGACCTTCTGTCCTTGGAGATACGTGTCATCCTTAATAAATATATAATATTATTATATATATATATATATAATAATTTAAAAGATTAAAAAATATTTACTTTTATAATAAATTTATTAAGAATAATTTATTTTTAATAAAATTCACATTTAATATGTATATATTTATCTTATAATTAAATTGGTTTATATTTTTTTTGTAGATTATATTTATTTGAAAAAAAATTATAGTCTAAAACGTAAATATTATGTTATGTTAGCACGGTATTAATAATTTATAGATACTTCAAAGAATAGATTGTAAATAACTTTTTTATTTTTTATTTTTTGGTAAACAAATTATTTTATTTTATTTTTAATAATTAATTTTTTTTAAATTTAATTTTTTTAAAATATGACAGGTATTTATTTCTATTTAAAACATTAAATTAACATATTAATTAAAGAGGATAAATTATTTTTTATAAAATTAAAATTGAAAGAGTCATTTATGTTAAAATTCATGCAGAAGAAAACGAAAGATACATCGTAACGTCGTTTGTGGCCGAAAGTAAGGATAACGTCGTTTAGCTATGACTCAAAACGACACTTCTCGATGTCTTAACAACTTGGGAAGTTCGACTCGTCCTTCCTTCTTCCTCGTAGAACCCCGAGATCGAAGAGTCTCTCTTTCTCTCTCTGAGCGATGGAGTCTCGCGTTTGCAGCATTTTGAGCCTGTTCATCATCTTGTCTCTCTTCTCTCCTCGAGCTAGGGTTCGTTCGTCTTCTTTATCTCTCTTCAATTAGGCAACCTGGTTGAAGAGTAAGCCCCTAGATGGTGGTATTGATCTACTAATATGTCTCTGATTTGGTTGTTTGGCCCAGGGTGAGGATTCTGGTTCAGTTTTCTTCATTGATAGCTCTAGTCAGCAATTCCTTCGCGCAAGATCATCCAACCATGAAGTTGTGGTACTCTTTTTTTTCTTTTCGTTTTTTGTATTTTATTTTATCTTCCAATTCAAATTACGGGTCAATGCGGTGTTCTGTTTATGATTTGAATTCATCTTTATCAAATGCCCCTTGTTTATGACAAGATGTTGTATGCAAAATGAATCCAAATTTGAATCTTATGATTTATGAATAAATCGGGCAACTCAAGCCCCTTAAGCCTACAAATCAGTGTTTGAAATATGGGGTAAGTAATAGGGGCGATTAAATAAAAACTTGATAGTATAAAGGTTTGGTGTTGAATTGCAACATTTTAGCCGTGGAACTGGAAGCAGTGTTCACTGGGTATATTCAGATGCGCTGATAAACTTTTTGGTGCCTATAATTTTTTTGTTATTTCAATGAAATTAAAAAAATGATCTAGAAATAACATGATTTTACATATCTCCTTTATCCTTTCTCTTTATTCCTTGGTTAGTGGAGAGTGGGTTTGGCACAACTATGCACTTCTGGCAGACATCTGCCCTTGAGTGCCTTAGGAATAATATCAAAAATTCTCCATGCTTTTGGGTTGTAAAGATTGAGGTTGAAGATAAATGAGCAGATATAGTTCTGAAGTTTCATTTCTAATTTCTGACAGCTGAATATATTCAATAGTGTTAAGAGTTATTAAAGTAGGTTGACGGGATACATATTTATATTATGGCATATAGGATAGAAAATTAAATTTTTGGGCTGAAACAGTAGTCTTGATTTGTAACTTTCAAATTGTGAGAATTTAGGGGCTAGGAAGGATGTCTTGGCATTTTGAAGATAATAAATCAGAAGGGGATGTTGAGGGAGGCATGGAATTGACCAGATCTGCTTTAATTTTTGAGTCGTAGGTAATCACTTGATTTAAGTAAGGAAGACAAAAAAAGAGAAGTAAAAGAACATCTGAGAGGGATCAAGAAAATGTTTTACTCAAAAACCCTTCTATTTATTGAATTTCTCAAATTCTTGTGAACTTAGATGAATCTTAGTGGTGTGCAAATGAGAAATCTAAGTAGAACTAGAATGTGAAGTTCTTTATTGATAACTTAATTAATAAGGACTTCAAATAAGGAACGTATGATTTCCAAAGCCCGCCAAGAAACATTACCAATACGGCCAGTTAATTAAATATATTAACTACTGAAAAGACTAATCCTTTTTTTTTGGGAACAAAATAATGAGGGAAATTAAATCTTCTTAAGATGATATTTTAAGGATAATTGTGTAATTTGGCATACTATAATCCTGTCTTAGATGTACTTCTTATCTTCTGTATTGTTCCATGCCTTTCTTTAAGCCCTTGTCACTTGCTCTGATCTATTAAAGTATGACAAAAACTAATTGTGTTTCATTTCAAAGTGGTTCACTTCCCAAATGAACCTATTTTCACTCATTTATATTATGTGAAAAGTTTCTTCAATGCTATTCCTTTTAACTCGTGATATAGGGGAGAAATTTTAACCACACACTGTTGTAATGGTTAATTTCCATACTAACTTTCTCACTGGGTGTTATTACTTACACTTTTTGCAGCATCCTTCAATGTTGCTTCAGGAAGTTGGTGCTGCTGTATCAATCTTGCTTGGTTTTGCACCTCCTTCCACCCTTTCAGCTGCTGGCTCATCCAAGGTAATTATTAGTAATTTTCAGTTTTCACTACCTTATTTATGCTCAATCATGCTTTTGTTATAGGTTTGATTGATGATAATTTATGCCTTTCTGCAGTTGAATGAGATTCTGGTTCCTAATCCGTTCAATAGGCCCCGTGCTGTTTTTTTGCTGGAAGTGAATGGAATTAAAGGTCTCTGGTGTTGATTTTGAGTTGGATTTTAAACATCTACAATATCCTTTGTTTTTCAGACATAATAATTGGAAAAAAAATTATGCATGCAGATTATAAACAAATTGTCCAATATAATGAAATGTTCAGCAATGCATTTAGGAGCACAAACATTCTTGGTTCAGATAAAGTTGACATTCAACTTTCAGGTAAGAGATTTTGTAAAGTTCATAAGGGGGAACAGAAAGATAATGTACATGAAAATGATGATATGCACTATCAGTATGATTTTTTTGTATACTGTTATGAGAGGCCCTTCTCTTTCCTTGTTGTTATTGTTATTAATTTTTTTTAATGTGTGCAGATGAAGATGATGTCTCTGTGGTTTCTTTGGATGAGCTGTTGGAAGATTACACTGAAAAAGACATTAGTGATTTTGTCAGTTGTGATGCATGTTATACATTTTATGAGATATTTTTATTGTTTGATTACCATCTAAGAAGCATGGACACTGACATGAATATAGACACCTCGACACGACAAAATTTGAAGTTTCATGTTAATTTGATACAAGTGTCGAACACGTGTCGGATATGTACACAACTCAATTTTTTAAGTGTCTATGCTTCATAGATTTATAATATTTTTATGTGAACATGAATTTTTTTTCTGTTTTCTTAGGCATCTTTGATGGGTGGATCATATGCTCCTGATGCCTTGGAGCCATTAAATGGAGTGCTGACCATCCCTTTGGCAAATGGTGCCATGGTGAATCTGCATATATCAAAGGTATCATGAGGATTCAAAACTATATTTTGGTACTTATGTGTATTTGATGAAATTGATTGGAGGTTTACACGTTTGTGTTTGCAGAACTCAGAAAGGGAGTTCATGGTAGGTCTTCTGTCTCTCATTCGCAATGTGAAAAGGGCAATTCAAATGCATGAGGATTCATCACAAAGTATATCGAGTCCAGCAGAGTTATTGACGGGATGCATCAGTGGTATTAAGGTGTTATTGCTCTTCTGTTATTGTTTCCAGCATTGTTGTTGCTTTTCTGTCTTCTTAATATTTTATTCTTAAATTTTTGGAAAGAATGTTCTGGAACTGCATTTGCTGTATCCAAGTGTTGTTTGGCATAATAATATGCTATGTTTCTTTTTAAATCATGACACTATTACCAACTTCAAAATGATGTCAGTCTTACATGGATCGTGTGATTAATTTTTACATTAGATGTCAGTAGGAGCCATTTCTCCTGCTACCTATTGTCTTACAAGTTGAAACCCGAATAAAATTGAAATAACTTTCTATAATAAGGCAAATGTGAAAGAAGTGTCATTGTTCTTTTTGGATTCTGCTTGTGATAATATCAAATTTCCAATAGGGCAGGTTTTGAACGGTAGGTTAAGATTGTGAATATAAGAATGTGGCAAATGAATTTATAGTTGTGCAAAACAGGAAAGAGCAAAATAATAATACTCGTCTTGTTATGTTATGCATCTTTTCTCTCTGTGTGGCAAGATGGTGGTGTGTATTCTATGTACATGCAGGGCCACAGTTTATCCTTATGGGAAGGTTGTTAGGATTCAAACTTAGACTTGTACTGATGTCACTTCATTACTTGTGAAGCTGATGTAGAAGAAGCTCCATCTATGTGACTGAGTGAAAAAACTAGTCTGTGACCATGGTAAGAAATATTTAGATTGGCAGGCATATGGTTGTAGTGGGTTTATCTTATGGGCCTTACTACCCTACATGGGGCGGTAGGGCTACTACCCCCCTCCTTTTTATTTTTTTTATTTTTTTTGGTTTTTTTTATTTTTATTTTAAGAAACAATTTAAAAAAAATTCTAGAACACAAGTGTTCAAAAATAAATAAAAAATTATAGAATTTTTGAATACTTGTGTTCTAGAATTTTTTTGAATTTTTGAATTTTATAAAAATTTTAAAAATTATTTCTTTAAATAAATAACTAAAAATATAAATATAAAGGAGGCCAACGTCCCCCCTAGCTTAGAAATCTCCTTAGCTTATTCCTGTTTCAATATATATATATATTTCCTTCTTTTTTTTTTTGAGAGAGAGAGATAGGGAGGGGAGGGGGCAGACTCCTTGAACTCTACGTTCCTGAAAACTATCCAGTATTTACAGTGCTAATTTGCCTTTTTTAATTTATATTATGTTTGATTTGATGGATAACATAGCTACACAATTAAGCTAAGCAAATCTGAAATCAATTAGATAACTCCAGATGAGCTAAAGAAATCAAGAAAATGATGTGTGTTCCAAATCTATGAAAATAGCTAAGGGAAATTTAGCATTCCTTAGAAGTGTGAGGTTGTAATTGATATAAGAGTTAATCTTGGACTACTTAAACTAAAGGGTCTTACAAGCTGACAACTTCCTCAAACATGTGTAACTTCCTTGTCAGGAGCATTTGCTGAAGATAATGGAATATGTGAGCCTTTTAAGTTAAGGCTCCTTAATGAGAACTTGTGTACTTTACCATTTAGGTTTCCTTGTATTCACTTCTGTCTGATGCTTGCTAGCTGATTTCCTAGAACTTGTGTAACTTGATCAAATAGTCATGCATTTTTTGACATTTTTGGAAGGAATGATGAGGTGACGGATTCTGTCCAGCACTGTTTATATGATATTGAAGTTGCTAACAAATTTTCTTTGTAATGCATTTTCTTCCTTACCTTTTTATACTGCTAAGTCTTGTCAGACATTCTATTTCTAAACTTCTTAGAGTCTCTGAACAAGTAAATGTGTAATCCGTAGCTTCAGTAACCTGTAAAAAGGGGCATTGATTTCTCAACACAACCTTCAATGTTTGTTATAACACATGGATTTTAGTTGTCTCATGGACTAAGATGATGCAGGTTTTGCAAGAGCAATATGGAGCTGAAAGTACTGTTCAGCATGGAGTTGAACTGCTACTTGCAACTTTGACAAAGATACTAGGTTCACTGCAGGAAGCTTACAAAGGTCAATTACAGTTTGGCTTAAATAATTATTACATGATTTAAAAGTAGAGCCTTACAACTTTGCCAACACTAATTTGCTTTAAAATAGAAATTTATTAGTGAAATAACTTCAGTAAACTCTATAGATTCTCAGATGATCAGCTGTTTTTTTTTTCAGATGTCACTGTCAAATTTAATCGATCTGAAGAATTGAATCTCTTAACCTCAAATAATTGATGATTTTGCAGGTCAAATTGTTGGAGTTATCTACTTTCATACGACAACTCCTTGGGAGTTTGGTAAGAAGCTTGATGTCATGTTTTCTTCTCACCAAGCTGCCCGATGGTTGGTGGAAGAAAAAGAACTGAATGCAACAGTTCTGGGAGTGCTGTTGGTTAGGCGAATCCTTGCTTGGGTAGTAGGACTAATTTTGCTCATCTCAACTCTTATAGGGGTAAGCAGTTTGGTGAATAATAATAATTATTAGAATAGTAATATAATCAATTGAAGAAATTAACAAAATATAGAAAAGAAACACATTTTGTGTAAGGTTAGTTCATATTTGTTATTGATATCTTGCTACAGGTTAAAAGACAGTTTCGGGACAAGAGTACTTTTCCTCAACATATGTTTTCGTATAAGGCGTTGTTATGCTACTATCTCATTTGGAAGCATAATTTGATGTCTCTCATTTCTCTTTTTTTTTGTTTTTGGTTCAGATTTTTTTTTTATATTAATTGAATTTTTTTTTGTCATATTTTTTTTTGAAATTTTTTTGAAATGATTGGATTTTTTTAGAATTTTTTGTACTGTTCATTCATCATTTTTCTAGAATTTACTTTTTGGTAAGTAAAAAATTTCAAAAAAAATGTAAAAACATTTCAAAATATTTCTAAAAAATATGTGACAGAAAATAATAAATTAATATTAAAAAGTAAAAAAAATAAAAAATGCAAAAAATGAGATATGGGAGCAAATTAAGTTAAGCGATGGCCCACCCAATAGCGGGGCAGTAGCTTAGACTTCCTCTTTCTTATAATTCGCTAGTTTTTTCCCTCTCTTTTCATTAGAATTGGCGGAGCAGCCTTTCGTTTTGGAAAACTTAATTCAGTGCTTAGATTATTTTCACGTGGTATATTTTTTATTATGATATCTTTAAATTGCCATATTTGTGGAGTCCTCTCTTGGTCTGATTTAAAAAAAAAAAAAGGCCTTGAAGTGCTTGCATGATTCTTGTTTTGACAATGGATTCTGCTATATGTATCATAATGAGTCTGTTGAATAAAATTATTACGTATACGGGTTCTTCAGGATGAGTTGTTAGTTATATAGTGGTGGATAATCAATGTTTAGAGTTGCAGGATGACAGTAAATTTTTATCTTAAATATTTACAAGTTTCTTTGTTTTCTGACAGATATATTACCTTGTGAATATGCCACTCACAAGAGACACCCTTCTCTATTCTAATGTCAAGCTTGACTAAGCATGGAAGCATTATGGCAAAATCTTTTCAACCAATAAGAGAGGACTAGGTTCCTTTGAAGTTGATCCTTATGATGGGGGCTTTTTCTAGGTGCTTCCTATGCATTGTTGTCGTTATAGATTTAGATAATTGTGTTGAATGGATTGATCTAGCAAATCAGAAGTTCCTAATATCAGGTATTGGTAATTAGCTCAATCAGTATTTGGGTCTACAGAAAGGTGTATTATTAGACCGAAGGTTGTTGCATGTAAATCTTAATTTGGGTATTTAAACTTGAATAGTTTTGTGATAATTCCAGCCGTTGCAATAATGTGTATCCTTTGGTTGACCTTTTGAATAAATTGTTCAGTTATTATTTTTTTTCAACATGGCAGTATGAAGCTTCCTACAAACCATTTACTAAACTTTCTTTGAATATGGTAGGTCGGTGAGAAGTCTGGAAAACTCAGGAAATGTCTGTATATTTAGTAAAAGTACTGTTATTTATACAAATTTTATTCATAAAATATGTACATATTACTGAGGATTACTGAGGTGATTATATTTAAATATCAGCGATTTTATTAAAATTTATTTTTGTTAAAGTTAAATGCAGTTATTTTAGTAGTTTGTGTATAAATTTTGTCAATTACATAAACACTTTAATGACAAATTATAGTAGTAATTATATTGAAGTTTGACAAAAAAAAAATTTTAATGTGAGTCATTTAAATTTAAATATAACTATGACAAATTATAAACAAAATTTGTGGGAGACATCTCTCCTTTTAAGTTTTATGGTATGGGGGATGATTGTGTGGATTTTAAAATAGGGGAGAATTTTGATTGTCAATAATATATAATATTTGTATATAATATACTAATATGAATTACAAATCTCTATGAATATACAATTGAATTCTGAACTTCAATATCCGGCTTTTAATTTCAAATAGTGTTATTAATATTTTGAATTTAATAAACCTCTTTTACACCTTACATGTAATATTTTATTATTAATTATCATTTTTCATTATCACTTCTTATTTATGCAAAAGAAATAGTGTTGAAATAATATTTATTTAAAAAAAATTTATTAATTTAACTTCTACGCAAACTTTTTTTTTTTAAAAATACTACTAAATCTTTATTATAATTGATCTTTTTTGAAAACTATTTTAATGGATTTTAAATGTCATTTTGTGACATATTTAATCTAATAATCACAAAATAACAAGATCAATAATGTGACAAGAATAGATTTGCGAACCCAATGAATTTCCATGGGCTTATAGATTCGTATACTACTCAAAATTAGCTTCGTTGGCAGGCAGCTTAGCTTAACCGGTTGCCCAATTTCAATCCATGTATAGAAAAATTTGGTCCTCCCAATTTTAATGCATGTATATGTTTCTCATAAAATGTAACCACAAATTAGAGCTGTACGTGGCTACGTCCAGCCACAGGTATATTTGGGCCATTTGGCCCGCAGGACCAGAACTCGGGCTTAATATTTGAGTCAATATGTTTATATTCAACCTTAACTATTGAGTATATATAACTTTAAAGGTAAGTTTAACTTGACGTAATAATATACTTTATTAATTTTTATTAGGGAAATTAAGTTACTGTCTCTCTAATTTTTATTTTTTTTGAATTTTTTTGTTATTTATATAATTTTTTGTTATTTATAATTTTTTAATATTTTTTGAGATGTTTTTATATATTTTTTGAAATTTTTTTACTTTTTTAATTTATAATTATTTTTTAATTTTTTTGATTGTTTTAATTTTTTAATTTATAATTAGTTTATTATTATTAAAAAATTAAAACAAATATTTTTAAAAAATATTTTAAGCTCCCCTTATCGTCCCAAAATGGAGTATAACCGTTTTTATTATTTAAATTATGTAATTGGATTTATTATTTGCTTTCGTTTTTTTTTATTATGTCTAATTTTTAATTTTTTACTTTATAAATATGATTTATTTACTAAATCATGAAAAAATGTGATTATTTAGACAAAATGCCCTTACTTATAAAAGTGATTTAAATTGACTGTAAATTAATTCTTTTGATATTTTTAATATAAAAAATATTAGTTATTTATAAGATTATCAAATTAACCTAACTAAAATTTTCCTTTAAACTTAAAAAAAATTATTTATATGCAAATAAGCCTAGATTTTATCTATGAATTTTGACTAATACTAAACCCTTAATGATGAACAATTAAGATGGTTTAGGCCCAGATCTAAACCCATCATGCAACTAATTAAAAGTTTATTGAGCTTTACCTGAACCTGACCCACAGGATGAACATGTATGCCTCATAAATTTTTTATAGAATCAGAAATTCTCCTTCATTAATGAGTAGTATAACATATAAACAATTTCATTATTCTATCTTTGAGGTTATATAAATATATACCAGATATTAATTATATGCAAAGCTTAAGAAAGTATATATATATTTATTGTTAATTTAGTTCTTATAATTTAATTTCAATCAATTAAGTTCTTATAATTTTTATTCTTGTCAATTTAGTCTCTACCGTTAAATTATCAACTAACACGTTATATTATAATTTGATGAGGCAAAAAAAATTTAGGTGACAATTTTATATGACAAAATTCTCACTTTTTCTCTATCACAATCATTATTTTTCTCTATATTTATATAGACTTTTTATTATTATATTCCATATTAATATTAATCAAATAATGGGGAATTGGAAAATGAAATTTTTTATTTAGTTTTGCAAGAGAGAGAAAATTTTGTTATATATGATTGTCACCTAAATTTTTTTTGTCACACCAAATTCTAATTTAATAGTATTAGTTGATAACTTAACGAAAATAATTAAATTGATAGAATTGAAAATTATAAGAATTCAATTGACTGATATTAAACTAAAAAAACTAAATTGATAATTAATTAAAATTATAGAGGACAAACCTTATGTTAATTATATATATATATAATCATGTGAATGTTAATTAGTCTTTGAGCAAAATAATATCTAATTCATTATGAAGATCAATTAATTAATAACTCCAGCAATAAAGGAGAAAACATTATTTAAAAATTAACAATTAATGCATGGCTGTAAAGGTTGATACAGGAAATGTTTTTAACAAGTAAAAAATTTATATATGTCCTTGAACATTTATGATTCTTTATCGACTCCAACTATCTCATAAAAAAGTGCAAAATTGAAATAAATGTTTCTTAGTTTTAAGAGATAATGGTGGTGGTAGAATAGTATAATTAGTTTTTATAAATAAAAAAATAATAAATAATTTAATTTTTTGAAATGTTATTTAAAATTTAAAAATTACTTATTATTTTTAAAATTTTAAAATAAAATAAAAAATAGATTGATATGTAGGATAATATATATCAAAACATATATATATATAAATTGTCTCATATAAATAAGAGTAATGATATACATATATTATTTTTTCTTCTACCTCCTCTTATATATATTATTTATTAATATTTATCACATATTATCATCATGATTAAAAATAAGATGTAAAAGTAGTGTAAAAAAAATAATGTATGAATACACTCTATAAATAATGCTTGGGGTACAGCATGTTATATCCCTTTACTTCATACCAAAGTTATACCATTTTCACATCAAAAGGAACCATGTGAAAAGATTTTGTAAGTGAAGAAATTAAAGGCACAATCCAAAAGCTATATGATCCTGAATTCAAGGCATCTAGCTTTTCATATAGCTAGATTCATGCTCTTCTTCATATCATACGCCTATAAAAGGGATCCATTGATAGGATTTTCTCACTCAATTCACAAACTAAGAATATACATATGGAGAGAGGAAAGACAAGATATTTTAAGTAACCTTTCTTTAATTTATTGTCATTTCTAATAATAAAGCACTTCGCTAAATTAGTGTGAATTTCACTTTTTTAATTTTGTTAATGTCATTTTTATGGAGCAAAAATACAATATCTTTAGAGTCACCTTAATTAATCATATTTTTCTTAATAAAATTCATATATATATATATATATAGATAGATAGATATAGATATATAGATATATATCTTTAAGTACTCCAAGTTATCTATATTTCAGAAAATGACAGCTAGTATTAATAACTTGGATAAAAAGAGAATGATTCTAACCTTTAAT
>JASKGM010060605.1:0-17911 GCA_034509205.1 Ceratonia siliqua | reverse complement strand
TTTTATGTATATTGGAATATTATGTTGTTCAATCTTTTGTTGATTGAAACATATATTTTTAAATTTTATATATTTTGGAATATTATGTTGTTCAATAAAGTTATCCAGTTGTGTTATAACAGGTTCAAATATATGTATTAGTTAATTCTAATAAAAAATATAGGGATTTTTGTGATAACAAAACCACCACAAAAAAAGGATTTTAGTTACGACAATGCTAATATCATCACAGAAAATGGTTTCAAATTAAGAATTTTCTAGTTTAAAAAAATGGTTTTAGTGACAACAATGCTAATATCGTCACAAAAAATGGTTTCAGTGACGACAAAACATGTTGTCACAAATAAGTGATTTGCTTGTTACATAACAATGATTTTAGTGACGACAATGATAGTGTCGTCACAAAAAAAAGGTTTTAGTGACGACATTAAAATGTCATCACAAAAACAAGCTTCAGTCATAACAATAGCATGTCTTCACATTCTTGTTACAAAAACCACCTTGTGTGACGACATTCAAATGTCGTCACAAGAGTTGATTTTTATGACAACAATAATGGCATCACAGAAGGAGTTTTTGTGACGACATTCAAATGTCGTCACTAAAGGAGGTTTTTGTGACGACAATAATATGGTCACAGAAACTTCCTCTTGTGATGACAAACGAATGTCGTCATAAGAGGTAGTTTTTGAGACAACATTATTGTCGTCACAAAAACCACCTCTTGTGACTACATTTGAAGGTCGTCATAAAAGATTGTTTTTGTGACAACAATAATGTCATCGTAGAAACTATCTCTTGTGACGACATTTAAATGTCGTCATAGAAGGAGGTTTTTGTGACGACTATAATGCGTCATAGAAACTACATTTTGTGACGATATTCGGATATCGTCACAATAGGTGGTTTCTGTGACAACATTAGTCTTCACAAAAGATGACTTTAATTACGCCTTAAAATTCAAAAAGTCATTGGGTCAATACAACTTTTAGTAACGACCATTACCATCACTAAAGGTACATTTAGTGACGAAATATAGGCATCACTAAATCTATATCTTTTGTGACGCTCAAAAGTCGTCACAAAAAGTTTACTTTCAATGATGAACTTGTTTTTTCGTCACTAAAAACCTTTAGCAACGAGGTATTAGCGATGACTTATAGTCATTACTAAAAGTTAGAAAGTCGTCTCTAAAGATCATTAGTGACGACTTTCAGTACTTTTTGTGACGATAAAAGTCGTCACAAAAAGTTATTTTTTTTTGTAGTGATTGTTGCTCCAGTAAAAATTGAGGGAATTGGGCACGATAAAAAGTGGCTGTACATCTTCAATATTTTAAGTTTTTTGTGGTAAAATCTTAAAATTCTTTATTGTAGATATTAAATATTATAGGAGTTTATAATTTTATTTTGTATAATAACTAATAAAATTATTTTTAATTATAAAATTTTTATTTTATAATTTAAAATATTTTAAAAAGGAAAGATAAAATGTAAAAGTATTGAAGTATTGAAGCATCTCTTAGAAGAGAAAGCAACATCAAGTAAGAAAGGAGAAAGCAGACTTACAGTGAAAAAATATTAAAATAATAAAAGAAGACTTGAGTCAAATATGAAAGTGGTATCTGAAGTGCGGCCTAGCACGTGTAATAGCAGGAAGTCATCAACCACTCTACTTGTAAAAGTGAAAATACTTCCAGAAGCCTTTTTAACAAAAAGGTTGAAGGATATCATATTTTATTTCTATTGAAATGACTAATGTCTAGATGTTTTCAAAGAAATTATGTCTATAGCCCCAAATACAACTTGCAAAACTAGAAACAATGAACTCTGCAAAAGGGACGAACAAATATTTCAAGTCAAAGAATTCAAATTCAAGATAAACGTCTTTTCCAGCATTTATCAACTTCTTCAAGCCCTGTTTGCAATAAGCTATGAACTCTTCTAAAGAATTAATGATGATATCCAATGACTATTAGCTTCAAGTTCAAGTATAAAAGCTGTACCTACTGGAGATGAAGACTATGAGAATATAAAAAGCATAGAAACTAAGTTCCATAAGTGCTTTAAGAGCTTTACACTGAGCGTACAAAGAAAGAATACCATACACTCCTTGAGCTACATTTGTGTCTTAGATATAGTGAGGGAGTTAAAAGCCTACCAAAAGCCTTCAAAACATATCTTGTGTAAGGTTTACTAAATTCAACCGAAACAAAATTTTGTGTGTGATAGGTTACCTGGTGAAGGTTGTAAAAGTCCGAGTGCTTGAGCCTAATTTGTATTTTCAGTTGGGTTCTTGAGAAAAACTCAATGATAGTAGGTTAACCAAGGCTTAATCGTAAAAGCTTGAGAGCTTGTACTTGTATTTTTTTGTGATTATCGACTTAGTGAAATTCCCTTGCTTTGTGATTGAGGAGTGGACATAGGATCTAACATTAGTTGGATCTGAACCACTATATATCCTGGTATGATTCTTTCTTACTCTCAACTCATAACTATCTGCTTACTCACAAATATTGTTTTTTGCTTAAATTGCTCATTATATTAAGTTTGATCACCTACTTCTTTCAAAATCTGTTTTCAATTTAAACTTGTATTTAAGCTTATTGATTTAAGGATCTTTCAAAATTACCTAAACTTTTTTCTTACCAAGTATCGATACTAAATAATCTATATTTCCCTCTAAACGATTTTGAAAAAGAAGCAACTTGTTCTTCTGATTAACTAAATATGAAAACCTTCTACTTGCTTGAAAAATTTTTAAGTTTTGTAAGCATCCAATTCAACCCCTACTTCTTGGGTGCTCATTGCTATTTGACCTAACAATTGGTATTAGAGTTGTAGTCTTTATATTTAGGTTTTAAACTTAGAGAATAGATCTTACTTTCAACATGAATCCAAGCAACATGGTAGAAGGATACTCCACCTCTAGGCCACCTACACTTACTGTAAAGAAAGGATAAGAATCTTCATCTTATCTATAGACTATCTTGTGTGGAAAGTTATTGAGAACGATCTTTATGAGCTCAGAAAATAGTACATGGTGTGATTATGCCAAAACCAAAAGAAGAATGGTTTAACCAAGATATTATGCTTATGGAAACAAGTGCCAGACTTACAATCTCATGTATTGTGTAGTAAATGCTGAAGAATACAAAAAAAATCTCTTAATGTAAAACTATAAAAGAGATGTTGGAAAAACTTCAAATAATGTATGAGAGAACTATAGAGGTTTGAGAAACAAAGATCGACATGCTAGTTCATAACTATGAACTTTTCAAAATGAAAGAAAATGAAAAGATAGAAGAAATGTTCAAAAGGTTGTCTAGCATCATCAATGATCTGGATACTCTGGGGAAGTCTTACTCTAACAAGGACTTAATGAGAAAAGTACTTCGAGTGCTTACCAAACCTTGGCAAGCAAAGATAGCAGCTATTCAAGAAGGAAGAAACTTGAATGAAATGTCTATGATGAGTTAAGAGATAATATAAGTGTTTATAAAAACAACTTCATGAAAGATGAAGTTGAAAGCTCAAAACAACCAAAAAACATTGTTTTTAAGGCTACTGTTGAAGTAGAAGTAACTAATGAAGGAAAAGAAAGAGTTTGCCTTCTTTACACAAAAAATGTATAAATTTTATAAGAAAAATAAGTTATACCAGAAGAATTTTGGTCTTTGGGGTAGAGTGATTTGCAATAGATTTCATAGGCTTTTTCTTTAGTATATTTAATGATTCTTTCATGGGTTGCTTCCCTTTTCTTTTCTTAATTAAAGGGATTTCTTCTTCTTCTTCTTACTTCTGTTCCTTGTCCTCATAGTATGTAGAAGTAAGTGCATTTTCCTTTACTCCATGATCTTTAGGTATTTTCAATGAGGAAGGCATTGTTGACTCTTTCACCTCTTCTTCTTCTTCAGCTTTTAGGAAGCTAACTTCCTTCTTAAATTCAAGAACAAATAATTCAGAAAAGTTACTAGAAAAACTTAATTCTTCATTATTCATCATCATCTTTGGTCTAACTTTTCTTTCTTAGACATGCTTTCTTTGCTATCATCCGAGAGCTCAACCATATTGGGTGGTCCATGATTTTTCTTTTGAATAAAAGGAATTCTCATGGACTTCCTTGTTGAAGTGATCAATGCTTTCTTTTTCTTATCCTTAGGTACACTTTCTTAAAGGCTCCTCAGGATTTTCAGAGGATCCTTCTTCCTCTATCTTCTACTTTTTCTTTTATTGATATCTCCTGTTATACTCTTTCTTCCTTCCCTTGCTAATTCTTTCTTTAACATATTTTCCTTTTTAACTATAGGAGTTTTATATCCTATTCACTTGACATTCATCTCCCTATGTGGTGTTAATTCTTCCTTCAATTATTCTTTCATGCTACTTGATGAGCCTCTTTCTACCTTCACCCAACTTCCATCATCTTCCATCTTAATTACCATGTATCCTAGTAGTCTCTTATCATAGTTTCCTCTGTCATATCCTATCTCAAACCCCAGATTGTTTAGATCTACTTAGCATTCTTTGCTAATAAGGTAATGATTGTTTCATGAGGGAGTTATACCTTCTCCTTCCCTTAACATGCTTCCATATGATTTACTATAATGTATGGTAGATTAAGTTTTTCATACCAATTTTCAAATAATTTATTTTCAAATTCGCAACCATGATCACTTCTAATGCTTTTGATAAGATCTCCTTTTTCATTTTGAACTTTCTTACAAAATTTTTCAAAAATGTTGAAACTTTCATCTTTATGAGCAAAGAAGAAAACCTAGTTATAAATACAAAAATCATCAACAATGACTAAGTAATATCTTTTTCCTCCAATGCTTTGAGTTTTGGTAGGGCCAAATAAGTTCATATGTAAAAGATTTAAAGTTTTTGTTGTAGAAACATAATCTTTACTTTTGAAAGATGATCTGGTTTGCTTTCCTTTTTGGCATCTTCAAAAAATATGATTTTTCTCACAATTTAGTTTTGGTAAACCAACAATCAGATTTCTTTTTCATATTTTAGAAATCATATGCATGCTGGCATGGCCTAGCCTCTTATGCCATAACTAGTTTTCATCAATAGTGGATGCAAGACAATCAAATGATTCTAATGAGATATATTCTAAATGAACAATATACACATTTTCTTGCCTTATTCCAGAGAATAATATGTTATCATCATGAATATTAAAGACAGTGTATTTTGATGTCTCATAGAAAACCTTGTGCCCTTTGTCACACAGTTGGCTAATGCTGAGCAAATTATGTTTCAAACCATAAACAAGATAAACATTATCAATTGAAGAAAAGGACTTTATAGAAATTTTACCAATACTAATGATTTTGCCCTTCTTGTTGTCACCAAAGGCTACCACACCTTCTTTTCTTTGAAGAAAGCAGAACTTTGTGGCATCACCTTTCATGTGCCTTGAGTAGCCACTGTCAAGATACCATTGTTACTTTATATATCTTGAGCTCAATTACATCTGCAATAAAGTATTCAACCAATCTTAGGTACCAAAACTATTTTGGGTCCTTAGTAATTGCTCCTTTAGGTGCTAAGGTACCTTTGGGAACCCGTAATTACTTAACCTTTATCTGATAGATACAATTTCTTATAACATGACTTGTTTTTCCACAAGCCTATTATGCAACAAGCTTAGTCTACAATAAGCTATGAAGTCTACTGAAAAATTAATGATGATATCCAATGGCTATTAGCTTTAAGTTCAAGTATAAAAGCTACAATTGCTGGAGATGAAGATAATGAGAATATAAAAAGCATAGAAGCCTAGTTCCACAAGTGCTTTAAGAGCTTTACACTGAGCATACAAAGAGAGAATACCATAAACTCCTTGAGCTACATTTGTATCTTAGATATGGTGAGGGAGTTAAGAGCTCACCAAAAGCCATCAAAACATATCTTGTGCAAGGTTTACTAGATTCACCCAAAAGAAAATCTAGTGTGTGATAGGTTACCCAATGAAGGATGTAAAAGGCCATGTGCTTGATCCTTCTTAATCAGTTTGGCTGGGTTTTAAGGAAAAACTCTGTAAGAGTAGGTTAACTAAAGCTTGGTTCTAAAATCTTGAGAGCTTATACCTGTATTTTTTGGTGATTACCCACTTAGTGAAATTCTTTGCTTTATGCTTGGAGAGTGGGCGTAGGACTTATTGTGTTAATCCTATGATTATTATGAATACTTATGCTTTATGATTATCTTGTTATTTCACTCATTTCTTTTTTATGATACCAAAGTGAAAGAAGTAAGAGAAATAAAGTATCAAAAGAAGTTAAGTATCTATGCAAGATATATTATGTTTTTGTGCAGAATAATATGATAATGAAGTATCAGAGAAAAAAAATAAAAAAATAGATGCATAAACTCAGCAGGGGCCTGCTTGTACATATTAAGGGAAGTTTCTTAGATCTTTACATGAAATTTTTTATCACTTACAATGTTTGCATTTTCTCTTAACAATTAATTGTCATCATCAAAAAGGGGAAGAATGTGAAGAAAAGTCATATGATCAATAGTTTTGATGAGCCAAATAATGTCTTTATAGTTAAAAAGAAAAGATAAAATGCAAAAGTACTGAAATATTGAAGTATATCTTAGAAGAGAAAGAAACATCGTGTAAGAGAGGAGTAAGCAGAGATATAATGAAATAAAATATTAAAATAATAAAAGAGGACTTGAGTCAAATATAAAAAGGGGTATTTGAAATGCAGCCTGGCATGTGTAATAGCAAGAAGTCACCACCCACTCTGCTTGTAAAAGTGAAAACACTTCTAGAAGCATTTTTAACAAAAAGTTTGAAGGATATCATATTTTATTTCCATTGAAATGACTACATCTGGATTTTCAAAGACATTATGCCTATAACCTTATATACAACTTACAAAACTAGAAACAACACAGTGTGAACTCTTCAAATGAGATGAATAAACACTTACAGCTGAATAATTAAAATTCAATAATATAAATATATTTTCCAACATTTGTCTAACATTTGTTGGATTTGAACCACTATATATCCTTGTGTGATTCTTCCTTGCTCTCAACTCTTAATTATTTGCTTGCGCACAAATACTGCATTTTGCTTAAGTTGCTCATTATACTAAGTTTGATCACTTACTTCTTTCAAAATCTATTTTCAGTTTAAACTTGTATTTAAGCTTATTGATTTAAGGGTTAATTTTAGAATTAGCCAAACTTTTTATTACCAAGTATTCATACTAACTAATCTATATTTCCCTCTAAACGGTTTAGAAAAAGGAGAAATTTGTTCTTCTAATTAACCAAATAAAAAAACCCTCTACTTCCTCGAAAAAGTTTTAGGATTTGTAAGCGATGCTCGTTACTATTTTAACTAAAAGTTTAATTATTATAATTATATTTTGAATATATTATAAGATAATATTAAAAAATTATTTTCTTATTACGGTTTCCACCGTGGTTGAACCAGTGAACCATGAACCACTTGTTTCGTCAATTCAATCGCCAGTTCGGTTTTTGAAACATTCATCAAAACTCTTAGAGTCATATATAATAGTATATATACAATTTTTATTTTAGTAATAGTAAATCTCCAATAATTTTTAAATAAATCGACTTGATGAAATACTCGCATCTAACATTAATATGAAAAGTTATAATTTAAAATTATTCAATTCAACAATAAACAAAATCATGGTTTAAAGCTAGCATAACAAACATTAAAATAGAACACAATAAAACATTACCATGACGCATTAATCATTTTATTTTATATGCTCATGTGATTCATTTCATATCTATACTCCTGGACAGTAACATTTGAATTTGTTCTTGATATTTCTTCCATTAGAATACATCATTATTTATAATTTAAAATCATGTGATAAATACTAATGAGATATGAATTAAAATATTCACATATTTAATTTTAATTTTAAGTTCATTGACTAAAATTAGTTTGTTTTGTATTGTGAAATAACCAGAAAAAAAAGAACAGAAAAGAAAAAAGACTTGTGTTTTCATTAATTCAATAGGCTAAGTACAAGGGTACTTATAGTTTTAAGTTTACAATTGATATAACATAACTCTAACCTTCTAACAGAAGGCTTAGCAACAGACTACTAGAATAATCTTAGTCAGCATGCTGAGTCATAACACTTGAACACTATCCTTAACATGGCCTCTTAGTTAGAGTTCTCTAGCCTGATCACTACTGTTGACATAGCCCTTCAATTGAAGAGTCTCTAGTCCTTTCATTCTTAGCTTATCCCTTAACTCTTCAAAGTGTGTCCTTAACACTACCTTAGTAAGAACATCTGATGTTTGTTAGTTAGAAGGGATGTGCATAACTTAAAGTTGCTTCCTTATAACTTTTTCCCTTACAAAATAAAGGTTAAGCTTAATGTGCTTCATTCTTGAATGCATAATGGGGTTGGCAGACAGGAGAACTATACTTAGGTTATCACAATAGACTTGAGGAACATGCGTTTGAACTTGTAATTCACCTAGCAGCATTTGTAACCAGATGATTTCAAAAGCTATACTTGCAAGGCTCCTATATTCTACTTCAGTTGTGGATCTTAAGACAATGTACTTTTTTTTAGAGCACCAAGAGACCAAATTGTCTCCAAAATAAACACAATTTATAGTTATTGACTTTCCATCATGTGGGTTTGATGCCCAGTTTGCATCACAAAACCCAATGATTATGAGTTTCGTTCTAAGAGACTACCTAAAGTGCCTATAACCTATAGTCCCTTTAAGGTACCTTAATTCCCTCTTGAATTCCTTTGAATGCACATCAGTTGGATTATGCATAAACTAACATATTTGATTAACAGAGAATGAAATGTTAGGTCTTGTTACTGTCACATATTGCAATGCACCAACAATGGACCTGCATTGCTAACGGCTTTCCATAGGAGCTCTTTAGCACTTTGAAAATTTCAATCCAGTAGTCATTAGGATCGGGAGTGGTTTGACAGTCAACATACCAGCTTTCACTAATAGCTCTTTGATGTATTTTTCCTAGGACTGAAACATATTACCGTTGCTAAGCTAGTGAACTTGTATTCCCGGAAAGTCGCTGACCTCTGCCAAGATATTTGAGAGCAAATTCTCTATGTAGTGCAAAGACCAATTTAGAAATATTATCCTCTGAGATGCCAGTTATAAGGATGTCATCTACATATACAAGTACAAAAATAGTATGGCCATTTGTAAATTAAACAAACAATGACTGGTCACTCTTGGTGAATACAAAATCAAGATTATATAAAGCTTGGGCTAGCCTATCAAACTAGGCTCTTGGAGCCTACTTAAGGCCATAGAGAGCCTTGTTAAGTTTGTACACTAGTTGAGAATTGCAAGTTTCAAAGCCAAGGGGCGGTGTCATAAAGACTTCTTCTTGTAGCCAACCATTGAGGAAGGCATTGTTAACATCCAGCTGATGTATCTTCTAACCTCTAGAGAAAGCAAGTGAAAGTGTCACTCTAATGGTGACAGGCTTCACTACTGGACTAAATGTCCATACTCTTGATGGAAACCTTTTGCCACAAGCTTTGCCTTGTACTTGTTAATTGTCTCATCTAGATTTTCTTTAAGTCTAAATACCCATTTGTAGCTAATGGCTCCTCTACCAGGTGGGAGATTTACCAAAGTCCATGTATTGTTTCTAATAAGAGTTGTATATTCTTCCTGCACTGCTGTTCTTCATTAACTGTGGGCCAAGGCCTTAAAAACTGAACTAGGTTAATTGCTTGCTTGCAAGGAATACTATGGGTTTGAAGATCCTTAATTCAGACCTAGTTTACATGGTGTGTCTATGTTAGAGATGCCAAGTGGATGGTGAGGTTAAGGGTTTGTGATAACTATAGCCTGGTTATATTACAAGTCTGAGAGTTGAACAACAAGGGAATTAGAGTTATTGTTGGTAGGATTGTTTGAGGTTGAGGTATTTATTGAATGTGAGGCTGAGACATTATATGGAGAGGTGATTGGATTAGGTTTAGGTGTGGGAATGTAGGCTTAAGGAAGGTTAGGATGAGATAGAGAAGGAAAAAGTGGTGACTGCCATTGAGAGTGAGGAAAGAGAGTTTCATCAAGCATCACATCTCTGGACACAAAAATGTTTTCCTATGGAGTAAGGTATTTATACCTTTTGTGTTTATCACTGTAGCCTATGAAAATACACTGTTGAGATTTAAACTAAAGTTTATACTTGTTCTAGGGTCTAAGGTTAGGGTAACAAGCACAACCAAATAGTTTAAGGAAGGAATAGTTAATAGGTTGGTGAAATAGGACTTGTAAGGGACGTTGTGATTTAATATTGGTGTGGGAAGACTATTTATGAGGTGAACTGTTGTGGTAAAGGCTTTATCCCAAAATGAGAGTGGCAAGGAAGCTTGAGTTAGGAGAGAAAGCCTGATTTCAATTATGTGAGTTTATGTTTATGTTCTACCACTCCATTATGTTCATGAGTGTGTAGGCATAACAACTTATAACCAATACCATTTGCTACTAAAAAATTAATGAGTGGCTTGTATTCTCCCCTCAGTGACTTTAAGCTTGTGACCCAGTTGAGTTTCAACTAGTTTTTTGAAGTGAAGAAAGGAAAGGAATGCCTCGAACTTGTGTTTCAGCATGTATATCCAAGTTAATCTAGAATGGCAACAATAAAGTGAATATATAATAGAAACCATTTGAAGATTTTATTAGTGCTAGACCCTAAAGATCAGTATGCACCAATGCTAAGGGAGTGGTGTACTCAATTTAAGAAATAGGAAGAGGAAGTTTATGAGACTTGCCAAGGCAACAAGATGAACAAGTAGTAAAGTTCTCTTCATTCAAACAAGACAGATTACATGATTAAAGGATTTATTTAACAATAGAAGAAAAAGAAGAATGACTTAGTTTTTAATGCCAAATCTAAAAAATATAAAGACTGGGTTGTATAGAACTTTTAGAAATTTGTGCACTATGAACGCTGTTATTGTTGACAGTAGGAACTTGAGTTGGTGAGGTGACAGTTGGAATGTGTGACAACTTGAAGTCGTCAAACACATAAAGATCATTCTTAAGCTTACCTTGGTAACCTAAATTTTAACAAAACAAACACTTGGATGAAATTCAAAAAAATATGGGCAAATTCTGACCCACTAAGCATATTTTTGGTAATTAAAGGAACATGCAATACATTCTTAAGGGTAAGAAAAGAAGAATCAGATTTTGAGTGAACAAAAGAATTCCCAATGGTTTGGATGTGCAAACCTTGTCCATTACTCATGTCAATTTGATTATTTCCTAAATAGGTGTCTATGGTCATCAGGTTGTCAGGGTCATGTGTTAGGTGATTTGTTACTCCTAAGTTAGGGTACCAGGAGGGATCATAAAGGGTTACTGAGGAAGTCATATGAACTTGGCCTAACTCCACCTCAAAAGCTAGCTTGTAAGGTGAGGGTTGCCAAACCTGTATATATAACCCCAAAGACCACCTTCACTAACCAATGTGGGATCTCATCAGACCGAACCCCTTTAGACTGCACGACGTCCTTGTGGAAAGAACTAAACCTATGGGGCACGCCAACCAGATGAAATATGGCTTTGATACTAAATGATGTGATTCCCACAACTAAACAAGTTTCGTATGCCCAAGAAAGTTCTAAATCATATTCAAAATACATAGATAAACCAAAAACCTTGACCTAATGTCAACTAAATATGAACCAGCAATATAGAGACCTTGACCTGTTTAAAGCAACATGAACTAGAGGTATAAGAAGGATAACGATGCCACAGTCAAGAAAGGGATGAGAAGGTGAGTGATAAGTTGGGTAGAACGCCACGAGAACGAAGTTCCTGATAAGTTCAAGAGTTCAATAAAGAACCAAAGAAGGATAAACCTTTCAATTCAAATTCAAGTCTGAAATCTCAATTCCAAGACTCCTAAGAAATACAAATAAATAGTTACTCTTGGAACTTCCCTCTAAGTATGGGAAAACTGAAAGATGGTCTTGGAACATCACTCCAAGCATAGGAAAACTAAAAATAAAAGCTTATTTTTGTTCTCAATCTTCAGTAATAGATTACTAAGCTATAAAAAAAATTTGGTTCTTGCATGTTCATTTCAAATTCCTTTGCTATTTCTTGTTTCTAAATTTTGTATCTTTAATTTCCTTGTGTTTGTTCATTTTTTTGTTCATGTTTTCTGGTTTGTTTTTGTTCATCCTAAATTTTGTTAGGTTTCCTTTTTGTTCATCTTATTGTTTTTGTGTCTGTTGGGTTATTTTCACTTCCAATTGCAAATCTTTTCTGCAAGTAGCGATTCATTTTCTTCTACTTTGAATTAAATTTGGAAATAGTTTACTAGTTGGCATATAAAAAGAAACTGAAGAGTTGCATTGTTTCATTTGAAAAGTTGTGTTTTTTGGTGAAGGGTTATATTGTTTCATTTGAGGAGTTGTGTTGCTTCAGTTGAAAAAGAAAGTTGTAATCTTTGGTGAAAAGATGTGTTGGTTCATGAAGAGTTGTGATCTATGGTGAAAGGTTGTGTTAGTACATGAAGAGTTGTGACCTTTGGCGAAAGATTGTGCTAATCTGTTGGACCATTGTTCTGGTTCATTGAAAAGTCACCGTACTTCAATTCTTTTTCTGTTTCAATTTCTTTTTTGTCCATTTGTCTTCAATTTCATGAATTTGAATTCCTTGCTATTTTCTTTCTTGTTTCCTACTTGTTTTCTTGAACTCTTGATTAGTGGAAATTATACGTAAGCCTTATTCTTTGTATGGTTCAGTAGTTCTTAAAGAACTCGGAAGGGAGAACAAAGAGTGAAAAAGGCAAGAGTGGTGATATCAATTGAGGGAAAAAGCCTATTAGAGTGAAACATGAGTGTGAGTGACATAATTTGAATGAAACACGTGAAAGAGTGTGTAAGGAATCTTTCTGTAACATTCTTTTCAGGTCATAAAAATGTCAAGAGATTGAAAATGGGAAAAATGTTTAACTAGACTCGACGTCTCGCTAGCTAAATTTGAGTGCTTCAATGTGATGCTCGGGTTAATGCGTGAGATAGAGAGGCAAGACGCTGCTATAGCCAAATTGAAAACGAGGCGGCAACATGGAGCTTTTAATGTGCGAAGATGCGATAATGACTAAGTAAATCTAAATAGTGAGAGTGAATTGAAGATAGTGGGTGAAGCCGAGTATTCCAACAAAAAAGAACAAGAGTGAAAAAAATGAGATGGCTAAAATGAAAGACAAGGAAGCTGTTGAAATAAAGAAAGAAGGACAGCATGAAAAGAAAGAAATAGAGATAGTTGCTACAGAGAGTGATATAAAAGAAGAAAAAGAGAGTACAAAGGAAAAAATAGTTGAGCTAGAAAAGGAAAAGAAAAGTTGAGTTGTTGAGAGAAAAAACAGTAAAAAGTTGAGTGGAGAGGGGGAAAACAATGAAAACATTCTTGAGATACAAGAGAGAAAACAATTAAGTATATATGCTAGGGAAAGTGAGGTTGAGAGAGCTTATTTTTCAAATCAGCGCTTGTGCTTTTTGCATGGATGCTTATTTCAACACTAAGGAATTTAACATTTCTTTACTTAGTAACGTTTTGATTTATCTATAGGTCTTTGACGATATTAGTGTGTTGAAATGTTTTAGGAAAGTAGTATTTGACCTAGGAGGTTGGGTTTGAGCTTATATGAGAAAGGAGAATCTCTCAGTCCAAAGATGAAAGATTCAAGGATGAATCATTTTGAAAAGAGAGGGAATGGTGAGAATAAAAGAAGCATGTGATGCAGGAGCATCTAAACTAGAAGATCAAAATTTAGTACAAGAGTTTTCCCCAGCCCAACAAGTGATGGTCATGCTGTCAGGGAATCAAAATTTGGCCTAACTTGATCTGAAGGTTTGGATGCCCAATTCAAGTCCAAATTCAGCCCATCCGTACTTATTAGATAGCTCTGCATGTCTAGTTTAATATGGATCAAGCAGCAACTGATTTCAAAGCTTCCATAATTAGTTATAGTATTTTTATTAAAGTCTGCTAGGAAAGTCTTCAGTCAACAACTTGCATTTATTGCTTAATTGAATAGCTTAAAAATTTGTTGCTGAATATTGAGAATGAAAATAAACTTTCATTTTTTAGTTTTCTTATGCTTGGAGAGATATTCCAAGAGTATCTATTTATTTGTATTTCATAGGAGTCTTAGAATTCAAATTTCATACTTGAATTTGAATTGAAACGTTTATCCTTCTTTGGTTCTTCATTGGACTCTTGAACTTATCAGGAACTTTGTTCTTTTGGCGTTCTACCCAACTTATCACTCACCTTCTCATACCTATGGTTTGTGCTGCTTTAAACTTTAAGTTAAGGTCTCTATACCTCTGGTTTGTTTTTAGTTGACATTGGGTCAAGGTTTTTGGTTTATCTTTATATTTTGAATTTAATTTAGAACTTTCTTGGGCGTACCAAACTTGTTTCGTTGTGGGAATAGCATTAGGTAGCTAACATGGCAGTCATCTTATTTGGAGTTGCATATGGTGGCCTTTCTTGGTATAAGGCATAATTCTATTGCTAAGGTGCTAAGCATGATGAATTTTGGGGATAGGTATTCTCATTGTAGGACTGGTCAAATCTGTAGTGACATATGAGTGCTAAATGACCATATTTTCCACATACTTGGTAGTAGAGCTTTGACCCTCTTACACCTCTACCTCTTCCTCTAGCAGACTGATTACCTCTGCCTCCTCCTCTAGAGTTTCCTTTTCTTGAGAAATTGCTTCTGCCATAGCCTTAGTTAAGCACATTACTGTGAAAATTGGTTTATTTCTGACTTTCTTGATTCTTATCAACATATTGCATTGCAAGTTGACTGATGTTTTGTCATGAACCTTGGCATGGTTTTCAAGCCTGGTTTCTTGGGCAACTAATAATGATTCTATTTCTTCTATAGTGTATTGTTATGTCTTCATCAATGCAAAAGTAACAAAAGAGTTATACTCCTCTAGTATACCATCAAAAATAACTTCCATATGGTCATTATCACTGATAGGATGACCTATTGATTGTAACAAATCTACACATTTCTTGATTTTTAAGAGATACTTATTGATGGTGCTTGACCTTTTTTTTTATGCTGTGAAGCTGACTCTTTAATTGTCTAACTTTAGCCTTTGTTTAGGAGGCAAAGTGTAGCTCAGCTTTCTACCATATCTGCTATACCATTATGCAACCCACCATTTTTGTGAGTAATGACTCTGTCGTTGAGGAAAGCAACCATGATACAATCAGTTGATCTTGTTGCTGCCAGTGAAGATACTCTAGGTTTACAACACCATTTTTTGCATCAAGAGTGGAAGCAAATCTTGGTGGAACACAATGCTGTGATTCTTCAACATATTTGCTTAATCCATGACAATAAATGGTTGCATATACTTGTTGTTTCCAGAGAAGGAAGTTATTGTTGTCAAGCTTGACAAAAATGGAATGGGAGAATGTGACAGGACTTAGCCTTGGAGAAACAATAGTTGACCATTTGGAACATAAATTGGATTCAGTGATAAGTTCTCCATGAATCATGGAGCTCTAATACCATGTGAAATAACCAAAAAAGAGAATAACAAAAGAGGAAGAGGACTTGTGTTTTTCATTAATTCAATAGGCAGGGTACTTATAGTGTTAAGTTTATAAATAATATAACAGAATTGACTACCAATATAATCTTAGTCAGCATGCTGACTCATAACACTTGAACACTACCCTTGACATGTATAAACTTGACCCGATTCGCCCTACAAGCAAAAAAGGGCTAGGTTAAATTTCTTTTTCAAAGGGACTACAAGTTTCCAAATTTTTCCCTATATATTCAACAAGGTTGAAAAAGCCAATCCTTAAGTCTTGGCCTATATTAATAGCTTTAATTATAATTATAATTACCCACTATTGACGTAATTTTGAGTTTATTACCTTCTATAGCTTTTCATGTACACAAAGTGAATTCAAATCTTTTTAATCAGGAACACATCCAAAATAAAAAAAGAAAGAAAATAAAAATCATTGTCAGGCTTTGCAATCTCCCCTTACATTTTCCCTATTTTTTATAGATTTAATTTGATTTTAAACACATTCAATAAAGATTTTTTTAAAAAAATAATTCTTTAAAGAATAACTTCTTTTCAAAGTTTTTTTTATTAAATCTCTAATATTAAATTTTTTTAATATTTAAAATTTAAACTTATTATCTTCTCTTCCTCTCTCTATAGCTCTTCCTAGCCCTCCTTTTGATAAATTTTTTTTGTGGATGGACCATAAAGCTCTCTTCTTAACCAATGTCTTTTTCTTTTGTCCAATTATTATAGTTTTTCATGTACACAAAGTGAATTCAAATTTTTTTAAACATGAACACATCCAAAATAAAAAAAGAAAGAAAATAAAAGTCATTGTTAGGCTTTGCAATCTCCCCTTACATTTTCCCTATTTTTTATAAATTTAATTTAATTTTAAACATATTCAAAAAAGATTTTTTAAAAAAATAATTCTTTAAAGAATAACTTCTTTTGAAAGTTTATTTTTATTAAATGTCTAATATTAAATTTTTTTAATATTTAAAATTTAAACTTATTATCTTCTCTTCCCCTCTCTATAGCTCTCCCTAGCCCACCTTTTGATAAATTTTTTTTGTGGATGGACCACAAAGCTCTCTTCTTAACCAACGTCTTTTTCTTTTGTCCAATTATTAATATAGTTGTCAAAGGCCCGCCTCATTTCGACCCCCCCCCCCCCAAAAAATGAGGCAAGGCGGGCTGGCCCGTCATTTTGGTGAGTTTAAAAAACTCAGCCCACCCTACCTCGTGATGAGTTGCGGGCTAGACCGCCAAAAATAGATTATGTATTAAATGTTCCACTTGTTATTTAAATTTGAAACTATGGTCTAGTTGTTAAAACTTTGAGTTGTGGTTGGGGTACTTGGGTTTGAATTCAGCTAGCCACAATTCCACCTTTTATTTTTAAAAAGGAAAGATAAGTGGATAAGGACAACCCTACCTCCCTAACTGGCTCCCTTGCACATGGACTACCTACTGTACCTATATCATTGCGTGAGTGAGTGAGTGTTTGAAAAAAAAAAAAAAAAAGGCCAACCCCAACCCACTCTATCATAATGGCGAGCTGGACAACCATAACTCAATCTATTCTTTTAAAAGGATTAGACAGGTTAACCCGACGGGTGTAACCCATTTTAACAGCTCTAGTTATTAAGGGTTTTTTAGCTAACAAGTCAATTGTGATTTTTTAAAAAAATTTAGATTAAAGTAAATAAATATATTAAATTAATAAAAGTGATATGTAAACAACTAAACATAACAATTAATTTTTTAATGAAATTGACATAACATAATTACTTTCATTAATTTAGTATCTATATCTTAAATGTAACTTCAAAAAAAAATTTTAAATTCTTTTATCATTTTCAAAGAATATATTTTAATACTCAAAGTATTAATACTATATTTATTAGTACTTTATTATATATTAAATTTTTATTTATATAATAATTAACATGATTGTATTTAAATAAATTATTAATACTATAAATTTGTTTCATTAATTTTTATCAATAAAAATAAGAGATTTTATAAAGGCTTTTACTACCCTACCGCCCCATGCCGCCCCACACGTGGGGCGGTAGGGTATTTTTAAAATTTTCTTTTTATATTTTTTTTAAAATTTTTTTTTATTTTTTAAAATTAATTAATTAAGTTTTATATCATAAATTTCTTTCAGAATTTTTGAAGATGATTTTGTATTTTTTGTAAAATTTTTTAAGTTACAAATAAATAGTAAAAAAAAATTATAGATGAATAGTAATAGGGATGTAAAAAAATTTAAGAAAAAATTAAAAAATATTTTAAAAAATT